>QFDD01001012.1:0-30764 GCA_006871305.1 Vachellia collinsii
CCCCTCAATAATTTTTTATAAGAATTCCATAAGTTAAATTTATTTACAAAAATTCATCCATTTAGGGTCAGAAAGACCACATATACTTTTAGGACTAGTTTAGGATTAGAAGAATTAAATTTTTTTAATAGTATTACAATTTCATGAAAATAACTTCTATAACTCAATTTTTCATAAATATTTTAGAAATCAAATTAATTTTTTAAAATTCATCCATTCAGGCTAGAAAAATGCCACATCTTATTTTTCAAAAGTTAATTTTTAATTCTTAAGGATGAATTTTGAATGGATGTGGCATTTTTAGCCTGAATGGATGAATTTTACAAAATTAATTTGATTTCTTAAATCCTCATAAAAAATTGAGTCATAGAGTTTGTTTCCATAAAATTCTAATATAGTAAAAAAAAAAAATCATTCTTTTAACTCTAAACTAACCGTAAACGAAGATGTGACGTTTCTAACCCTAAATGGATGAATTATTGTAAATAAACTTAATTTTTAGAATTATCATGAAAAGTTGTTGTAGGGACTTGGAAGCAAATTTTTTATTAGTTTAATAGACTATATTTTAAGTAAGTTAAAAGCTGAAAGATTATTTTTCCCTAAAAAAATTGGCTAAAAAGTTAATTGCCTTGGATTAAAAAGATAAAGAATAACATTGCACACACACAAAAAAAACTAGGATATTGAACGCATCTAAGAATTAAAATTAAGGTTATATTTACTACTTTACACATTTTAATTCAACTTTTTTTTATCAATTTTTAATTTCACTTTTAATGTTTTATTAAAAAACAATTATATTTACACAACCTTGTTATAGATGATAAAGTAACTTTTGGGCAAAAAAAAAAAAAAAAAGATAAAGTAACTACCGGTAGTCGGGTCGGGTCTCACTCGCGCGGTTTTCTGCTGAAACAGGTTGCTGTTTCTTTTTGTTTTTTTTTCTTCCGAGGGAAACTCTCGCCGGCAGATGATCGGAGACCCGTGACATGGAAGCGCGGTATTGAGCGCGTGGGGTCGATTCGATTCTGCGGCACTATTTCACGGTGGCGGTTGTTGTCATGGAAATTGAAGGATAAAAGGCGCGTTCTGGCATCTGTTCTTGCATGTACGTCAAAATGAATGGGGATGCCAATGGGAATAGAAATGCAAGATTCAGCAGCTTGGAGTTGGAGTGCATAAGGAAGCACCATAGGAGAGAATCAGTGAAGCTCTGCCTATTGGGTGCTTTGTTCTGTTGTCTTCTCCTACGGGCTATAGATAATTAGATATAAAATTTTTATTGAGACTGCTCGATTATTTCTGCCTAACCCAACTCTCAATTGGCTTATAATTAATTTGTCTCGGGTATTGCTTGTTTATTGTTCATAGATTTGCTTTCTTCAGGTATGGTCCTTGGTGAGAAGATTTGATCAACCACAAAAGCACCAGCCTTTTGTCAGCAGGTTTGTTGTGCAGAAAAGTTCATGTCAGGTTGGGGCTTTCCCGCAACTACAAGTACTGAAAGGTTGGGGCTTCTCGATGACAATGAGCATCTCCTTAGCATAAGAATTATTGGTGATGATCATAGACTTAAGAGAACCTCCTGCATAAAGCTAACTTGAAAATTTAAGATGCGTTTTTGAGCTATCAATCTAAGCTGTGTCTTGTTTGTTCAGAACTACCCATCTATCACGTTGCTCCACCTTGAAATTATTGATGGAAGATCAAGCACACTGTTAAATGAATCTTTTGTGGCGGATGTGCCTGAGGAAACAGCTGAGACGATAGCTGCTATTTTGTTGAAGCATTAATTAAAAGTAATCTCAAATCACTCGCTGATATCTGAGAAGGAGAAGGGCAAGCTGTGTAGGACCGCAGAGAACCAATTGATGGGGGATGATTTAGAAGGGGCTGAGATCATGGCTGCCGCGGATGAAGCTTCGGGGACTTTCCTATTTTGGAGGGTAAGGAAACGGGCTGGCAACTGGGCAGCTGACCTTTGGCATTGAGTAGGAGGGATTTGCGTTTCATTTCCTGTATTATTAATCCTCATTACATTAGCGATTTCTTGGTTCTGTGTAACTTTTCCAGGGTTATCCCAAGGGATATGACGTTTTCTCCGTATCCAGGTGCTGGTGAAAGATGGAGTTAAGTTATTTTGATTTGGTCAATAGAATATTGGAACTATTAAGTAACCGATGGGACTTTGTCCAGTGAGGCCGGAACTGAAGCTCAAAATGATATACCAACATTACGCATTGAATCTGTAACTGAAGTGTGTATAAATGGGCGAAAGATCACCTCGGGCACGCAGCTTAAGGAATCACTAACTGCCCACGACCATTGCAACGCTCAACCCGCATTAGCAATTTAGATTTTTCTCCCTCTTTGATAGCAAATGGGGCAATTTAGTTAGTGCGCTAAAAAGGCTCAACACGAGTATTTTACTTCCACCAAGGTTAGTCGGCATTCAACTGGTACGGTAACGTTGGAAGTCTTGCCTATCTTACAACAGCAACAATTGTTCAATTTGCTTAAAATTGCAGGGCATACAAAAACGAGTGAAATCCTATTAAAACTGTTGGCAAAAAACAAAAAAGGGGAAAAAAGAAATCCTAGTAAAACTACAAATAATAGTTATTCTCAAGGCGCTTCCACGGAACTTGAACTTGCCCCAACTTCGACATAATCAAATACAACTGCTGTATAGATAATGCGAATACTGAAAATAAATAAATAAAAGCGGCAGCAGCAACCAATAACAGAAAAATAAGCATACAATATTAAGAAAGGGACATGCTTGTCATTTGCCAAGTTCAGGAGCCGTAGAGTATTTCGGAGACAGATGGTGACTGGAATCTGGTGCCTGCCTGCAAAGAGGCGACTTTGCTTTAATACTAAATTTGCCGCCCATTCAACAATACTCGTTCAAAGCTCACGCTATTGCTCCACCAAAATCCCCATTAACACTCGAGGTTTCAGGACCTTGGGGGATACAATTCATTTACGCTCCTGGAAACTGGGAGGTTGAAGTCTATTCTTCCATTCTTTTAGTGACGAATCAAGCTTGCCAACACGCACCCGGGTCTTAGAATAAATAATAAATTCATAAACCAATGAGGACAGTAAGATTTTACAAATTACATAGTTTTTTCCCCAAAAAAGAAAAGCAATGGATATTGCTCTCCGCAAGGGTAATACTCTAATAACTGAATGTTGGAGCATTGTCATTGTGCGGAGGGCTACTTGCGCCAAATATGCTCCAAGAGGTATAACTTACTTTCTATAAGAATTTCCTGACAAAAAATAGCATGCACAAAGGGGAACAGCAGAAATTGGATTAAGATTAATACCTGCAGGACTTCCAGGTACATACTGTACAGAGCTTCTCCCATAGTCTAGTTACAAATAAGACGGAAGAAATATTAGGCTAAGACTAGCTCCCCTTCTGCTTCTTGTTCCTGTTGCTCTGGCAACCGTCCTTCCCGGAATGGGAGAAGTATTCTCCTTATCTCTTCGGCACTGAGTGTCTCATACTCTAATAATGCATTAGCCAGTGCAATCAATGCCTTCTCATGCTGGAAAAAAATATCCCAAGTTACTAGGGATCAAAATATGAGCAGCCTTCTTGTGTTTGTAACCTTATTCAATAGGAAATTAAATGAAATGATTTCAAAGATCACAAAGATGCTACAATTGACATTTAGCTAAATCAAACCTCAGGCTGTTAAAAGCAAAAATAAACAGTGAAGTGTGATCCACTTTCCTTGCACAGAGAGAGAGAGAGAGAGAGAGAGATTTCTCCTTTTAAGTTAAAGACTTAGAACAGACAAGAACATAGTTTGACATACCTTCTTTAAAAGGGCTTTTACACGGTCATATGCTTCTCTAAGGAGTTTCACAACCTGCACAGCAAGGAAAAATATTCAAATCCAAACAAGAACTTAAATGTTTTTTCACTTTCCTCTTTTTTTCGTTTTTAGCTTTGATGATGATAAAAATAAAAACCAGTAAGGGATAGAAGAGGGGGTAAAACTATATAAACAAGATTTTCACCATCATAACATCATAGTTTAGATTTAGAACATTAACCTCTGCATCAATTCGTGATTGCATTTCAGAACTTGGTCTCTCCTTTATATGAACCGGTCCAATTGCATCACTCATACCACAATTTGAGACCTTGAACAGGGGAAAAGTAAAAGTCCGTCACAAAGTTTAAAAGAAGATTTAAATGTCATATTTATATTGGGTAAGTTTAAATGACTTCGACACTGCTTATTTGGTAAGTAATAATTGACTAGGATTGAAAATGGCACAGCAATTTCATATCAAATCTCAAATCAGTAAGGGAAAGAAAAAGGGCGAAAAACCCTTTTATCAGATAGAAATAGTACTGTTGGCACTAACTAAACCCAGGGGCATAGATTTACCATATATTGGGCAAGCTCAGTTGCTGTATGAAGATCACTACTTGCGCCAGTTGTTACATGATCCTGACCAAAGATAAGCTCTTCGGCAACTCTTCCTCCCATGCAAACATCAAGGCGTGCTAATAACTGCTTCTTGCTGATAGATGTCTCATCATTTGAGGGGAGTTGGGTAACCATTCCTAAAGCAGATCCACGTGGCATGATTGTTGCTTTGTGGATTGGATGCGCACCCTCAGTATTCAAGGCAACAATTGCATGCCCACTCTCATGATAAGCAGTAAGCTGAAAATTTTGTAAGCCATCTTAGACCCACATATCAATGAATTTCCCATCACAAAGACAATCTTGAAGCTACAATTAATTTAGTGCAGAATTTCATGAAAAATATATTGTCAAGACTGAAAGCCCAATACAGAGTATACATGAACCTCATAGGCCACACTCAAGTACCAAACTGGACATCCTTGTATATAGGCATACCTTTTTTGACTCCTCTGAAATGAACATTGTTTTACGCTCTGTTCCCATGATTATCCTGTCTTTTGCGAACTCCAGCTGAGCAGCTGTCAATTTCTCTGCACCTTCAACAGCTGCTTTAATGGCAGCAATGTTTACCAGGTTTGCAAGATCTGATTTAAGGATCCACAATTGAGAACATCAGCAGAAGGAATTTGAAAGGGGATAAGAATCAAATCTACAGCAATGCAATGCTTATTGAATTTACTGAGCAACAATCCACCTGCCCCATTAAATCCTGGTGTCCCACGAGCTAATGTTTTCACATCTACATCTTCAGCTAAAGGTTTGTCTTGCAAGTAGAGCTCCAAAATTTCTTGGCGGCCACGTACATCTGGATTTGGCACTACAATCTAGAATGGGGTATTGTTAGTTTTCTATATCATCCACAGCAAAGTAATTTAAACAATCGTTCAAAACAATATTTAATGCATTTTAACAGGCAAGTCTATAAATATAGATTAATTTTAAGCACATTGAAAAGGGGAGTAAGAACAAGGTCTTACAGAGTAACATTAATAATATATTGTCCCATAGTGAGCCCCTTTTTGCCATTTTATCCCCCCGTTTTATTGCTTTTTGGTTGTTCCTGGAGGATTCCATGTCCTCTTTCTTTGCACTTCCTCCCTAGATAAATTATTCATTTAAATAATAATTCGTAAAAAGAAAAAGAACTTACATGTCGATCGAATCTACCAGGCCTTGTTAAGGCTGGATCAAGAATATCCGGCAAATTTGTAGCAGCCATTAATATTATCCCCTGCAAGATGAAGATGATAAATGAATTTGGGAAAGCAAAATTGAATGATTGATGGTCCAAAATGCTTGAAGATACCTCATTCTGCTCAAAGCCATCCATTTCAACAAGTAGTTGATGTAATGTCTTCTTTGTGTGGCCCTCCCACTGTTTCCTTGTTGATCCAACAGCGTCTATTTCATCAATAAAAATAATACAGGGAGCCTAAAAAAGGATGGGGAGAAAACCACGTCAACAAGCAAAAACTAACAAGGGGAATCATTTGGTACAGGGTAAACCAAAATACAGATAAAAATTTGAAGAGAGGTCAATAGCAACAAACCTTCTTTTTGGCTGCTTGAAATAATGACCTTACTCGTCGAGCACCAACCCCAACAAACCTGCAATATGAAAAGTGCTATGAAAATGAGCATCCCTAAAACCAAACGTTTTAGTATATCTTAATTACTTTTGGCTACATACTACAGATATGCAAGTTTAGAATGCTTGGACCATAGCTGCAGCAGCCTAACTAAAATATTTATGGGTGTTGGACACCCATGATTTAACAGAGGGAAAAGTTAGAAAGCAAGATGACACTTACATTTCCTCAAATTCAGATCCAGCCCTATAGAAAAAAGGAACACCTGCTTCTCCAGCAATTGCCTTTGATATCCCAGAAAAACCGAGTACTTTCAGAATCAATTATGAATTTCAATAGATTAACTCAAAATGCCCATAACAAGAAAGCATTTCATCTTTAGCAGTCACGATGACAAAAATATAACAGTGAAGGACAAGGCTCCCCTAGCTCAGAAAAATGTACTTCCGAGAACTTTCTGGATGCATATAGAAGTGACACATCAATGATAGTGAAAACCGGAAATAAACATAAGGCAGACTACATTTTTCTAATTTTAAAAGACAATAACTTCCTGAAAGTTATTTTATAAATATGAACAGTTCCAGAACTAACTGACCTTAGCTAACAGAGTTTTTCCGGTTCCAGGTGCTCCTGTCAAGAGAATCCCCTGTAAAATGGAATTTCTCAGGCTCCCATGGTAAACAACAGAAGCGAGCAAAATGTAATAACAAATGAAAACTAAATGGCATGACAGCTTATTATGAGAAGACAAGCAATTCATCGGCATAGCAAGATTACAAAAGCTGGCTTGTTTATTACTACGAATATCACACAATTTGCAATAATATATTCATGGTAACAGACATTTATGGAAACATAGGGCCTCTTACTAAGAAAAATTAACAAAAAGATGATGATTGTTCAAACCTTAGGCAACTTTCCTCCAAGGCGTGTAAATTTAGATGGATTTTTCAGATACTCCACAACTTCCTCAAGCTCTTGCTTTGCATCATCACATCCTTTCACATCTTTGAATGTTTTGACATTCTGATAGGTAAGAACAGACACAAATACACAGATTTTTATAGTTGACTGTTTGGTTGAATGGCATTTATTTAACTCATAAAATATTATTATAAAGAAAGGGAAAGGGAATAAATACATCTTTGGGAAGAACAATAAGTCATCCAAAACACACAAAAAAGAAAAGGAAAAAAAATCCAAAAGGGCTACAAAATATAGCATAGCTGACAAATATCGATACATGCTTACCAATGGGAAATACCACGTTATAATAAAACCATGTAAACCAAGAACAAGGACTGTACGCATTATGCATATAATGTAGAATGGTATGACCGTTAACTTTTCCCTTCAACTGTTTTTGATCTTTCCATCTAAAATTCTCTGTGGCAGCTCAAAATTTGGCCTTATAAATATAATGGTAGCATAGGTCTTAAGAAGTTAACCTTCTCAGGCATCACTTCCTTATTCAACTCTTTTGGGGAATAGGAAGAGCTTGAGCCAACACCTGAAGTTCCAATCCCACCTAAGCTTCCAATGTATTTTTGAAGTGCAGCAGCCCCCATAAACCTAAAATGCAATTATATTTTGGAATACCAGAAATGAAAATTCAGCTAAAAAGTAGATATTATACACAGGAGCAACAGAAAGAGAAGGAAACTAGATGCTCATACCAAACCAATCCCACAGCAATAGTAAACAAGATGGTTGAGATAAGCTCTTGTGCAAAACGGGATTTGTTTGATACCTTTGGTTCAACCTTAAGAAGGAAATACAGTTGTGAGTTATAGAACAAACATAAAAGGAAAAAGGGATAGAGAAATAAAAACTTGCTCCATTTTTTTCCTACAATCAAAGAACAAGTGATCATCAAACAAAAAGCATAGGGAACATGCCATCTGTAGTAAATGTTACCATAACCACATGCAACGGCTGCTTCTCAGAGATTCCAGGATTTAGAAAAGGCTCATCCATGTTACCTGATGCCCGCTGCTTTAACTCTTGCAACTGCAACAGTAAACTTACCATCAGTTCCATAATGAACTGCATTTTAACCATGAACCAAAAACGCATATAATGGGAAATTCCAAAAGGAATATAAAATTATATGTTAATGGAAGAACAGGCTTCACATCATGAAGCTTGTGACTTGTGAGGGACTAAGGGCCTGTTTGGTTTCCATTCTCGTATACAATTTTCTTATTAAAGTTTTTTTTTTAAAAAAGCCTAAAGTGAAAAGGCAACATAGATCTAGAAAATAGAAGCGTATCAAGAAAGAATATATTGAAGATATTTGGAAGTACAAAAGCATCTAGTTAATTTTACATCGTAAGACTCTTACGAGGGAAATAGTGGACAAGTTTGAAAAGAAAACAACAACTGTACAAATCTTTGACTTAATAGTGCACCATGAAGGTCAGACACACATCAGTTGGACACATTTCTAATCATAAAGTTAACAAATCGATTTTACCAATTGCCCAAAAAAATAAATAAATATTTTTTTTTACGTTGGACAGACAAATATCCATGAATCCATGAATAAATATATCGCAAAACAAGGAGGTATTGTGTTCCTCTGCAAACTAGAAAAGAGCAATGAAGAATAGGCTACTACACAAGGGAAAAAATTATAGCAAGAAGATTAATACAAACTAATTACCAGGGTCGGAAGACTCGAAGGTTTATCAGATTTCTCATCAGGAAGATATTCAGCAATAACATTAGTTGCCACAAGAGCTCGAAGATACTCTACAACTCCTCTGCTGTCTACAGCACGATCCCTTTCTTCAAAACGTTTGATGACAGACTCCGGACTAAAATCAAAGAGAAAGTTCATATAGAACTAAATGGGTTGTACACACATAAAATATTATCAAAATTATGAAGGAATTTTGACAGAACCTCTGCTTAAAGAATAGGGCGTGGGCGTGTAACCTAATCTTACGTCCACTCTCTGCAACATGATACAATCTCCAGCCAGCATGGTCTTGCAATGAATAAAAATGCAAATTTGCCCAACGTTTGTATGTTTAAATGAGGAGTTCTTTAATTTATTTTTTTTTAAATTCGAAAGTGGCTATCTAATTTTCTTCTATTCTACTTTATCTTCTTGGCAACCAAGTGCTTTACAATAAAGGCATACAAAGCAATATCTTAAACTAATCATGCAAAAGAAATATTTAGGTCAGGAAATCAGGAACAAATTGTTCTAACTTTGAGGGGCCAGGGTGATATTTTTTTTCAGGATATTCAAAAACAAAATTTCTGATTCTGCAACCAATTTTCTCGAGCAAACAGAGGAATTCACCAAAATAAATAAGTAAAAGAGCAGAGGAGCGGCAAAATCATAGAAGTGCAGGGCCAAACCTGTGCTTGTTGAGTTCAGCAAGAAGAGCACTCTGTTTTGTTGCATCTTGAGGATTTGCGTCAGCCTCAGCAATCAAGCGCGCCAAATGTTTCTCCTGCCGCCAAAAAGGCCACCAATTTAAGAAATCAGAGAAAGCCTTCTGAATTAGATCCCTCGCCCTCGCCCACAGACCCACCAAGAACACCACTATCGGCAATCTAGCATCGCCAACCTCCTTTCCCCCCAAATGTGTACTATTTTCTTCCTGTTCTACGCGTGTCTCACTTTCCACTTCATCAGCCTCCGAAGCTAATTCCCCAGCACCACCCTGCAACTCAATCTGGGAGCTTGTAGCATCAACTCCGTCGACACTCAATTGCTTTGAATCCGAAACCGAACTGCCTCTCGTAACATTTAATCCTCCCCCGACATTTTCATTGGCATCCGATTCCTTGCCGGTTAAATTAGAAATATCTCCCAAAGAATTCGATTCCGACCACGAAGTTTCGTTCTCCGGACGAAATGTGAAAAGGGTGGGTGGACCGCGTGGGGGAAATGGATTCTTGCGAAAATTTGAGCAAAATGCAAGGACGGAAGGTTGTGAGAGACTGAGCGGATTGAAAGGGAAAAGAGAGGAGCTGTGAGGTGCCGAAGTGGTAGAGTGAAGAAGTCGCTGCTTTGGGGGCAAGGGAGACGTAAATGAGAGGCAAGGTTTGAAGAGAAGTGAAGCTTGAAGTGTAGCCATTGCTAGGGCTGATTAAGCTGAATCCTCTTCTCTCTCTCTGGAGTTGTGGGAAGAGAGAAGAGAGGCCTTGGAAACCACAAAGCGAAGAAGAGGATGGAAACCTTATCCTAGACTAAAATTGGCGCCGGCGTCAGTGTGCTTTTGCGAGTTATTGCCTATTTCATTCGGGTCCGCGAACTCGGTTTATTGATGTGAGTCGTCTACAATTTACGAATATTATTGATTATTGAATATTGCATGCGATCTGGATCCGCTGGGACATGTGAGAGAATAATGATTTTTTTTTTTTTAACTTCAGATATTCAAAGCGTGAGGCAGAGCCGCAAAACGGGCCGAGTCAATCGAACTGGTCTCATTAGATCATTTTAAGTTAAGGGTTAAACTTGTAATTTAGTGTTAAAAAAAAATTGGACTTAAAAGGATAAATTCTATAGAGCCGATGGTTTAAAAGGGCAGATCCTGCAGGATTGCAGGCCAACCTGTTTAGGTCAATCAAAATATTTTTTTTATTTTTGTTTTAGACATTATTTGTTCTTCGTATATTTGCTTCCAAATTTTAAAAACAAATCCTTTTATATCAAATATTTATTTTTAAATTTGTTTTCTTGTTAATTATATACCACATAAAAATTTAAAAATGTGAAAAGAAAAAATATTGTTGAAATATAACTTTTCTTACAACTTATCTAATACATTGTATTATAGCAACTCTTTCTTTTTCTTCAAATTATAAAAGAAATCATTTTAAGTAAACACTTATTTCTAGTTATTTTATGTGTGATATAAAGATACGCATCTATATTTTCACTCTTTGAATCCTTATTCTTTCCAATTTCAATATCAAACTTGTTATGTTATTTTTCATATACAAATTATTTTTCAAAGACTAAATCAAAAATTTATTGTTGTAACTTGATCTATTTAAAAAAAGTGAAAAAATGTTAAACATGCATGTAATCCGTAAGGCAGCCCATGACCCACAATTGGCCTGTGACCAACAAGCTTAGATGCTAAGCTGTAAAATTAGAGAATGAATGCAAAACTTTATTCTATTATTTTATTTCTTACATTAATAACATTTAGATATCATCTTACTTCTAATAATAAATTATGTTACTACTGCTAAAAACAGTTTTCATGTCCAATTGTTAAATTTTTCATTCAAAATATATTGTTATCTTAACTTTATTTCTTTTAATTTAATCTTAATATTATTTATATCTTAAACTAAAAAATTTATTACTTTAAATTAAAAAAAAGAAAAATAAAATAAAAATTTTCTTGTTAAGCAGGCCTAAAGCCCACAGGCCCACCCGAGCCCACTAATTCAAGGGTCAAGCTTTAAAAATAAAACCCTTTTACGTTAGCAGGTATAAACAGATCTATCTGAATTCTCACGAAGGCGTCAAATGTACACTAGGATGAGAGAAATACTAAGGTAAAAATAAAAGAAATGTATTCTAATTTCTATGACAGTTTTTTATTTAAAAATATTTCTTGGAATTTTTATCTGTTTTTACAGCTTCAATTCGGATTTTTACCTAAAAATGCATTATGATTTTTTTACTTTTTTTGTATTTAAATATAAATGTGTTTTAATCTTTTTAATTTCACTTTTTAATTTCACTTTATATTTTAACGTTTTTAAACTAAATTCATTACTACTAAAACGTGAAAGATAACTGTAAAGCAGGGAAATAATTTTTCACCGATCTGTCTCATGCTAATTTTAGGTTTCTAGTTTACTTTTTTTTTGTTACCCCTGTGTTGCAGCTTAGAAGATCCAAATAATTTCCAAATTATAATTAAAACCATGTGAAAATCGAAGAACAGATGTCAATTGTGAACTATGTTCAGTAACGGGTAACGACCACTCCTGTGTTGGGAGAAACACGGCCTTCCGAAAAGGGAAAATGGACAATTATACGAGACAAAAGAATTACAGTCATTATCAATTTTGAGGCAATATGGTTAGACACTAATCGTTAACATCTTTCTTAATGGAGAGATAGAAACATGTGAAACCAAACTTCATTCTTAACAGGTTTATCCTGTTTTTGTAAGAGCTTAACTAGAGTTTGACTCGTGGGCTGTTACATGCTTCCTTTTCGTCTGAACATGTTAAAAAGCCCGAAATTTAAGAAAAAAAACAAATTAACATGGCACGGTGCTAAAAGTATAAGCATAATCTATCATAGAGGGGTGGAGGCCTCATCGGATAAAGAGGTTATTGGGCTAAAAGTTGGGTACATTTTCTAGACAAACAATGCCCCAATCCCACAGGCCACAGCATCAAGTGAATTTGGGCTGTTGCCAAGAAAGCCTGATTACACGCCGCGTGTGGCTTTCTTTTGTAACAGGCCTTTTCTATCAAAACAAAATCAATAAAAACCACAGTATGGGCTATTCAATTTCAGCCTGGACGGATCATCTTAGGATCACCCACACACTGATGTCCAGGTGACTGCTAATTTTATTGATTTTTCTTTGAAGTAGATCACCTCCACGGAGCTTTTTTTTTTTTTTTTTCACTTGACCCTTCCTAAATGGATATTTCTTTTCTTTGATCCATCACAGAACAATTTTAAATAATAGCATCCATCAGGTTGAAAAACTAAAACATGTGACCGTTTTACTAATTTGTTCATAATGTTTTGATCCGTGAGAGCTTAAATTGAGAGATAATTATATTAAGGGACAGCCTGAGAGATGAATTTCGCAAGGGACTGTGTGAATGAGAATGAAGAGCGGAAGAGTTAATGGGAAGCTTTTATAAGAAGTTAAACTAAAAACCAGTGTTGGGAATGGAATATGAGTGTTTTTATCGAGTAAGAAGCGAGTGTGGCATTTAGGGGAATGGGCCGGGGCTGGGTCTTGAAAAGTCGGGCTCTGAGGAGGATGCAAAGGAGCTGATCCGGCAAGCTTTGGGCCCAAATAGGATGAATGAAAATATGCAAGTGTATTGATTATGATTGTCTTTATTAGAAAGATATATAATATTAATGATAAGGTTTTAATTAGCTTATTGTAAGTAATTTTACAAGGTTTGGAGTTTGAAGTTAATATATGGGAGGAGTTATCTTGATAAGTGTGAAAGTGATATTTGAAATGAATGAAGGAGCATGAACACACTTATAGACGGTGGATGGAAGAAGGTAGGATGAGATGGTGGGAGGGCGTGAAAGGAAGGGTGATGAGCTTCACTGGGCTTTTGATTGATCAATCCAACGAAAGAGCATGTGGAGGAGAAGGTGAGGTGTGAGTGATACATTGGGAGAGCGTTGCAGTTGAAGAGGGAGGGAGGTTGTAGAGAGAGAGGGGAGTATGCGGAATTAAAGGGCCATGTGGGGGGGGGGTGCCCTGAGATCTGGGAATGCTTTGAGGGAAAAAGGTGCCAACGAACCAGAACGTAAAGACGTAGAAAAGGTGCCTTCCCTGCTCAATGCCCTCAGTTGCTCCGTACTCTCTTCCCCCCCCCCTCCCCCACAAGCGGTCCGTACTCATTCTATTACTCTATAGTCTATGCTCCTCCAAGAGGCTTGCGGATGGCTGCCACATTTATTTCACCCTGCGTTTCCCTTCACCAGGAAGCCGCCAAATCACATGCCCCCACTCCCCACTCGCCACGTGTCCCCCCCCAAAAAACAACTCGCTTCACCTGTCTCTTCCCTTCGACTCATGCCCCCCAAATCAATATTTTCGGCCACTCCGCCCTTCAGAACCTCAACTTGAAAATCACGTGGTCCTTACCTTTTAACACCCTCCCCCTACTCACCTTCTGTTTATGTCCGCCTTGCTTCACATTCTTACTTCAATCCACACAAGTCGTCGAAACAAAATTTTCCACGTGTGCTTACTTTTAAGTAGATTTTAAAAAAGTATAATACAAGTACACATTTAGAGGTTATTTATCAATCACTTTTAAAATCATTTTCATATAACTCAAGACAAACCTCTTTTTAAGTACTTATTTCGGATTATGTACAATCACTTTTTAAAAGCTAATTTCAAATATACACTTAGAGTATGTTTGCCAACACTCTATAATTACTTTTACATAAGTCGAGATAAAATTCATCTTATATATTTATTTTAAATTACATACAATCACTTCTCAAAAAATTAATCCAAACAAACTCTTAAACCTCCAAATGAATTTACCCAGGCACAACCTTGAATCCATCAGACAAAAAAATATTACTTTCCTGAAAAGATTGTACATTTTTTATTCATGGAATCATAAATTCCAAAATGACGCCAGCCACCGCCCATGAAGCGGGAGTGGGGCTCTGTGAAAATAGGCAGTGTACGGCCGTGGGTGTTAAGAGTTAAGACTCAAGACGGAGCGGGCATGTGACTCCACGGCGGTCGCGGTGCCAACGCTCTGAACCCGAAAGCGCATAAGATGTGAGAATATGGACCAGGTTGCACCGTTCTGGTGGAGCCCTTTGCCGCCTCTTCCTTCTGCTACGACCACGCCATACCTTAGACGATGGACATGGTTAACACACTCGCTCCACCACTATTTTAATTTGACGCTATTGGCCATCAGCTTTAAATTTGTCCCTACCGGTCTCATCAGCCTCACTGCTCTTGCTAATCTCATTTGGGAGGCCAACTCCGTATTATCCTAAAAGCGGAGCGGATCTCCTTTTTCGTGATCTCTCTTTTCATTGAGCCAATCCCCATTCTGTTTCTGTCAGCGGCTTTTGAAATGCTCGTCTATGCATAGAAGTGGTCATGTCACGTAAAATAAAGTGGCATGGCAATACATGTGCGGACCCAACCTCCCCGCCAATAGAGTTTGTCATTACATGCATCCATGTAAAGGCCTGACTGGATGACACACGTACATTTTCGCCATCAATGCGAATATAATTCTGCTCTTCTTCTTCTTCGAAATTGAGTTCACCACGTCATTCGTACGTGGAAACCCTGTAGCTTTTAAAGCTAACCATATGGTTCCAACTTTTGAATCATTGGACAACGTGAATTTTTACAATTTGTTTACATAATTTTTTAATTAAATTTCCCACAGCATCTCTCAGTGCCCCGTTCAAATCAGTGCTAGAAATTATATCTTCAATATTATTTATGATCTATATTAATAGAAAATTTCCATTATTGATACTATGAAAAATATCAAGTTATCAGGAAATTCATCCTTTCTTTAAAGTTACAAACAATAGTTTTTAATGTTAATAACTAATCGATGCTGTTATGTTATGTAGCTCATCATTATATAACATAAATCCTATAAAAAAAAATTGCAATATCTGTCAAAATGTAGAAAATGTAAATTACTTTGCAGTCGCACAGAACCCAAGACCACCAATTGGGTTGGTTGAATAAAATGACATAAAAAAAGTCAAATTTTGTCACTTTAGATGATAGAGTGGACAATTTCTTTTGTCAACCTAATACCATTTTTAGGCTTCATAAGCAGCCATCGTTAGCGTCTCGGACCCAAAAACTTGTTTTTTAGGTCAGATGGGACAAAAAATTTAACGGCTATATATCTGCATAGGTATAAATAATTTGAAACCTTTGGACTCAACCAACAGAATTAAGTCTAAGGCTACGCCTGTAACGTGGTCAATCAGCATATGGCACTGTTGTTTAGAGGCTGGGCCTGGGCACCTATGGGGGGGGGCTATGGTATGCACGGTTATTAGCAGTAAATATTTAGCAAGCGGAGGGGAATATTCCACGAAAATATACTCTGCAAAGAAACCCACAACAGTTTGACTTTTATGCTTTGTGTCAACCAACTCCACGATACAGAATCCAAACTTCCTCCCTCAAGGAGAGCACCCACTTCTCAAGGACAGTAAAGCTGCCACACTGCCACTCCTCTTCCATCTCACTCGATTATTGCTTTCAAGTTTTAACCTGTTCTCGTTCATTTAAATACCTGATCATTAAATATTTTTTCAAGCTGCAGGATTACCGTGGTTTCTTGTCACTGTTATTACGACTTTATATCGGTGTATGTTGCAACTGGGATCGTCGCTCACACAAAGAAGTGATGCGTTGGCACCTTGAGTGCTTTTAAGTAAAGCGACACGAATGAAGTTGTTAAGGAAAGAAGAGCATATATTAGAGGTAGAAACCATGATGGCCAAGGTTAATGAGAAGAATACACGGAAGCCCTAATCAAAGACTAAAGAGACATAAATATTTAAAAAGAAGAAGCCGGAATCTGAGAGGAACTTTCTCAAACCTTGGACCCTTCTACCCCACTGGAACAGCTACGGGTCACAAGTTGCAGTTACACATCCTACGATTTTGTCACATTCTTCTCCAAGTCCTGCTTTTCTGTGTCCCCCATCTCCACTTCCAATCCCTCCTTCTCAAGGTTCCCCTTCTCTACATCTCCCTTCACCGGTTCCTCCATAACTCTTCCTTTCCAGTATTTGCAGTGAAGCACAAGCTGTAGGATGCCTAGTGGAAGCCCAATCACACTTGGTCCCTGTTCAAAGTTCAAGCTCAATACATCAAACTTGTTCATAGCTTTAACTATAACAAAGAAAAAAGTTTGAGCTTAAGAGAATAAAATACAAACCGCGACAAAAATGTCTCGGATGAGGAGTCCGTATGTCATCCAGAGCGAACTGGCCAGGAATGAGCACAACGATAAGGGAAGTGGCATGAACTCCACACTTTTTGTCTTTATGACTTTCTTCTGCAATAATGAAAACATAATCATGTTATGAAAGGCTAAGTAGGGCCAAATGACAAAAAGAAAGTATTAGTGGAGCAACCTCGCAAAGACACTTGTCCTTGTTGTTTTAATTATTAGCTTCTAATTTGAGAGGTTCAATAAATGTGAAATAGATTAATAATAATTGAAATCCTATGTTCCCCTGTTTTGGTTCTGTCTGCCTCACCCTGTTTCTACATGAAGTTAGAGAAAATTTTTGGGTGGAGGACAAAAGTGACTCACCATCACGACCAACGGAGAGCCGTACATTGCTATTGAGACCACAAGGCCTATGCTGCCCACGAGTAGCTTTCGATGACGATGGTCATGGAAGGCAAAAGCTGAGATAACAGCAGTGATGCAGAACACTAGCAAAACTGGTATAGCTGTCATGGCTACCTGCACCTGTAATGGACAATCACCCTCAATAACCTCACCTATACTGAGCATGCGCACAAAGTAAACATGCTAGCTGCCAACTTTTGTTTCTGCAGTCCTTGATTCTCACACAAATAATCTTAATTATTACTTTATATGTGTCAGGCCATTCACATGTTATGAACTCAAAAAAAGAACACCATCAGTCCTCTAGAAACACAGCTACTTGGGTGGACTGATGTAAACTTTCTTGTAGTTTAGAGGATAGAGGGAACGAAAAAGATATAGCTTTCAGGCATATTCCTTCGCCTGTGTTGTTTCTTGTTTGGGTTGGGACTTAGCTATTTGAAGAGTGAAGGAGAAGTTTGTGTTAAGAGTAAGAACTTGCCTTTCCTCTGGCCGAGGCATACCAGAAGTAAATGAGAACATAAGATAGCTCAAGGGCGATTCCGACGCCATTAACTGTAACCAGAGGGAAATTTTCCCATTTGCAGCTTACAACAGGCAATCCATACCATGTGAAAAGGAGACAGTTCATCAGTCCGATGATGTAAGGAATGCATGAGAACTCCTCCGTGCTCTTCTTCTTTATGACCCTCCTGAAGGTGACCCTGAAGAAAGAAACCATAAAGAAGCCGTCAAGGTTTCACATTCTTCAGAAACAACAAGGTGATGGCAGCGAAATGGAATGAAATAAAATAACATACGTGGGAGCAGCGTAAAGGGAAACTGAGGCAGCATTCCCTGCAAGAAGAACCCAAGAGATTCACTTTCTTGTTAACAAGAGACATCAATGAGTAATGCTAAGGAATTTATAAGTTATGAAGAGACGATTACCAAGAACCGCGACGGCCATGCGAAGGGTCTGTGCCATCTTTAGTTCTGTCGGGTTTCTCTCCGGTAAAGATATGAGGTGAAGAATGTGCACCTCCAAGAGAAGACATGAGGTGGTATTTATAGCAGCTTGAGGGCACTGTTCAGTGTCTGACGCCTACTGCTCCATTTAAAAAATAGTGTGGTGAGAAAATAATAATAATAATGATGATGATAAAGATAATGATAATATATAAATGACAAAAGAGGAATTTTTGTTTAGGTTTATTTGAGATTAGTTTTTAAAAAATGATTGTACGCAATTTGAGATAAATATGTTAGAGTAGTATTATCTCGATTTATATAAAAATAATTTTAAAAATGATTGACAAACATGCTAGTGCGTCTTTAAATAAACTTTGTGGATAGAGATCTTTGTTCAATTTAAGAAGCTTTCCCTTCAATTTACTGCATTCAAGAACGAGAAGCTTCCCCCCCCCCCTTTAACCATTTCCTTGATCATTTCTAGAGCCTAGTACGATATAGGTGAGACGCGCAACAGATATTTGCTGTGGCCTCTGCTGCAAGAAGCAGATGGAATTGGATTTTCACCGTGGTTTTTGACAAATTTTGTGCCATGAGAATTTTTTTGGCCATCAAAGAACGTTTTGAACTAGCAGCTGCTTTGGTGTGATTGTGATTTCGGGAGCGCATTCTTCTTTGTTTTTGGTAAAGCATTACATTAGTTATGTACCAATCATGCCTTAAAGAAAGTGCTGCTAATTGAAGTGCTCTACTGCCCTGCTCTCGATGATGTGGCTTCCATTTTCAAGAGATACGAGAGTTTATTAGACAGGCCATTGGATTTTGGCACAGAGTACTGTGAGATTAAAAAAAAAATAATCACAGATAAAATGGCCGTCTCATGGATGTGTTTTTTTTTTATTATTTAAACCTCGCCACTTTACCATCTACCATATAAATAAAAGTAATTCTCATTTTTTTTACTTTTATTTAAATTCATTTTTCATGTACTAATTCACAGCCCATGTTCCCTTGCAAAGATGAAAAGGAAAATCACTCTGAAATATATAAATGAATGAACGTAGATGCAAAAAAATAGTAACAATAAATGATTATAAACAACATTTAATCATTTCTTACATTGAAATTTGTTATTAGATGTTATTCATTTATCATTTAACTTTTTGATAATTGCATTACTTTGTTGATACGTTACAGTAATTCTGCTTGGATGTAAATCTGGGTTAGACCTGTCTTTTTCTATTGTTATTTTCCCTTTTCCCTCCCCCGAGAACTGGGAGGAGCGGTGGGGTAAAATTTTTCATTCCAGCATGTTCACGGGGAGTGACAGAGAAAAGTTTGTGCGTCCGAGACTAAATTCTTAGGCTGTATCTAGTAGCTAAACCGACCCCGATGGGAACATGGAACGGAAAAAGGAGGAGATTCTAACCAGATTACATATTTGAGAGAAATCAGGTCATCCTGTGAACAGAGGAGAATTATGGAATTTTCTATTATATTCCCATTCAGGCATCACCAACAATTCTATGAACCTTTTGAAGAGGAATTTTATCTCCCCTGTTACGTGGAATAAAATTCATCTGACGGCAATCGCATTTGTGGCTGGCATTTAGTTTGAAAAACGATCATCTGTATTATATTATTCCTTCAGTTACCGGCTTAGAAAGGAGTTTATCATTGACGCCTCATGTAACTGAACCGAGTGCGAAATTTTTTAACTGAGATCCGATATCTTATTCTTATTTGGGTGGCCCGTCCCTAATAAGCCGTTTGAACTGAGTTGCTAATTTTCCCATGACAGACTGGAAATTCAATTCCCTCATCCTAGAACCCAGCAAGAGGTTTCTGATGCCTTTTACATGTTTGGTTCCGCGTGGCTGGTGATGCTGCTCAAATAGGCAAGACAGAAGGAATCGTCTTTAATGACCTGGGATTGCAATCTGCTAAAGCCCACGGGCTCAAATTAATATGCGACGGAGCTTGTTATTGGTTATTATTACCGTTTGAATTGAACGATCCAGGAGTCCAGATCGGAGGGAGTTGATGGATCGACACATGTAACTGTGTGTGTGTGTGTGTGTTCGGTGTGCTCTATGGATGGATCAGAGACGACGAGCACAGTAGTGCACCTTGTGAACATAGAGAATATGTTCTTGAGTTGAAAGAAATTAAACAGTGAGGGGCGGTAGCTGGGTATATGTATAAATAAGATGCACTCTGTTGTTTGTTTCATGCCAAGCACATAATCCAGCGTGACGTTGATATGGTAATAGGGCAGTGCGAGTGCCCTAATTAATTGGCACATGCATGCGGCTGAAACAACGCAAGGAATTGGCGGATATTTATTTTCCGAATAACTTCTCTACAAGCACGACCCGTCACCATCAACCCTTGCCTGCCTAGCCATTAAGTATTAATTCCATTATTCTTATCATATCGTCTCATCGATAACGCATTCCCCTTTGTTATATCAAATTATGGTTCATTCCTCCCCCCCCCCTTGTTACCTCCAGATTCATCTTATTCATTTCTCTATTTTACGACCCACGGCATGGCCACCACCGGATCGATTATAATGAAGATGAAATACTAGTTTGAGAGGGCCGGGGAATTTTATCCATGACAAAATATATATCTTTTCTTTAATTTATTTGTTAAATTACTCTAATGTTTCAGCGAAGGATTTAATCATCCAAAAGTCTAATCATTTGAGAGCTTCTAATAACACGTTTTAATGTAGAAAATCACATCAGTTTACTATACTTATTTGTTATTGTGGTTTTTTTTTTTTAATGTCATCATGCAAGTCCATCCATTGAAGCATACTAATTCCCTTTTCCGGGCCCTTTAATTTGTCTTTTTCTTCGTATAATTACTGGGTACGCCTGTTCACTTGGATTTTCCATGTTCCTCAGATTTCTGATTGAGCTCCTCCAATCCTGTCCACTAACGGAAATCTTCCCGAATTCCTGTAATTAATCCGTACCAATTCAACCAGACCTAAGTTTACACGGAATAGAAATTATTTAAAAACAGGTTCCATCAATAGATAAATCATTATCAGAAACCCACTTTATTATCAATAATTATTGATATTTTTATTATACGATGTAGCCCCCGAGGGGTTTTACGTGTATACGTGTGCGCCTTTTTTTTTTTTAATATGAAAATTTGTAGAAAGGGGTTGGGTTTATTTACAATCTTAAGACGGGGAGAAATCTCCTAATTGTGTGTGTGCTTTTGTTGGAGTTATCGGGATGACCATTGATCTTAGGGTCCTCTTCTACAATCTCACGTTCAAAAAGGAATCAAACCCAGATCGATAGATGAAGATGCCTTCTCGTTTTATTTACCGGCATACAGTTCTGTTAATTTTTGCATGGAATATTCTTCAAATATTGCGATAGACATGTTATAGCCCCCCCCCACCCCCCCAAAAAAAAAAGTTCTAACAGATTCTACCCCAAAGGCAAAAAGAATCCCTGTTTGGAGTGAATTAAGATCATGCAATGTTGGCCCCATGGCGAAGCTGACCTCTCATAAAAACCCATCCATTTTATTTTTTTTTAAGATGAATCGGAAGCCACTAACCCAACAGACGAAAGTAACCAAGGGACGATCGATCGATCAATTATTAAAATATATACTTATGATATTAGAAAGGGCAGATTAAACAAAATGGCTATAGTATATATTCCCATGCAGTGGCAGGTTCAGTCGAGTGCAGGGGCACAGAGTGCGACGTGGCAAAATGGCAACATGGTTGGTATCCACACAAAAAATTTAGGCCTTTCATTATTGGCAAGACTTATCAAGCAAGTTAATCAAGTCCAGCTTAAAAGGGTCTACTAAGATTTCCATGATGGAGCTTAGCTCAACCCTATTCTGATCATCAATTTTGTCCTCCAAATTCTATGATGCCCTTTGATTAAGGGCCCCTTTAGCCGTGGCAGATAGGTTTTAATAATAAAATCAAATTAATAATGGATATGGGAAATGTAATGGAGATATATTTGATATATCTAATAACGAAGACAAACACCTTACTCTATATAGTGTATGTCTGGGAATATGTTTTTTAAGTGATTTTACACAATTTGAGGTAAGTATGTGAGAGAAGATTTATCTCGACTTACATAAAAGTGTTTTTTAAGTAATTACCAAACAGCCCATAGATGTTTTTGTGGAATGTGAGAGAGGGAGAGGGGGATTGGAAATAAGTTAAAACCAAACAAGATAAAAGAATGCCAAAAAATACTTAATAAGGGTAATACCATGCATTGAACAAAACATTTTAATTAACAACTTATTTAAAAATTTTGTTGTTAACAAGAGTACGGTGCTATTATACAGTCTATGTGATTAATGTCCCCTAATAGAATAAGTGAGTGTTTAAATTAATTTTTTAAAAATAATTTTACAGAATTTTAAATAAATATATAAAAAATTTATTGTAACTTACGTGTGAAAATGAAAGTGCTTTTTATCTCAAACAACTGCCCATTAAAGAATATAAAGCCGAAATCTCACACTCTGCTCTTGGCGTACGAAATTATGGAATTGTTTTCATTCAATGATGCCTGATGACTTTCCAATGCAGCCCAAGTCTCCGTCAAAGCCATTTAATTTGAATCAAGTTGCTTCACGTGCCCAGAGCAGTAACTGCGTGCCCATCATCAGCCACCGATAATTTTCATCATCTTCTTGCTCTGCTTTATCAATTGTTCATGTGTTTAAATATTTATGTAAGAAAATTAGATACATGATTTTAAAACACTTAGATCTATCATTTTATTTTTAAACTAATTTATTCAATTTATAAAAAGATACATGATCTAATAATATACATAAATAAATACTTTTTTAAGCATTGCATTTAATCTCATTAATTTTATAAAAAAATAATTAACTCTTATATTAAAGATCATGAGTAATAATATATATGAAAATTAGATGCACGGGATGTTAATTTATTGTGGTAATTGAATTTCATGCTTACCGATTGGCCGTGACAAAAATCAAAGTTTCAAAAGGTACCCATTCCATTCCTTCATTCATGAGGCGATTCACTGAATCCACATAGGGGTGCATTCCTAATCCTATATTGCCTCTACGTTCGGCCATTGACTGCAAAGGAGTTGCAAAATGAGGGCTACTATGGCACTATTAGTATTGAACATTGTGCCCGCCAAGTGCGTGGCTTAAATTGCCCGCCAAGGCATATTAGCATTTATCAATTTCAAAGTATTGAAAATTGTGCTATAAGGTCAATTATTGTGTTTTTTAGTATTTTATTTAATAAATCTTTCATTTTCAGTTATCATAATTTTTGTATGTTTACTATAATAAACTATTATTGAATAAATCATAATCACTATCATAAATGTCCATGGCCGGTTATTTACGTGGGAGCAAAAATGAAATAAGATCATTACAACTTTGCAAATGTATGAATATATGGATCGAGCTCATAAGTACTTATAAAAGTACAAGGTGCCGGACCGATGCGCTGTGAGAAGGCTGTACGGATTAATTCATAAGCTTGTCTCATGTACGATTTCGTCACTGTGCCTTTTAACTTAAGATTATCATGGATTCTTACATGAGAGTCACTTAACTTTGATTTAGTCAAAAATCATTTTTGACCGAGTGATGATGAAAGCTATGTTTGGGCTTAGTGAATTTCATGTAAAGGAATATAAATGATCAATATAGGATTTGCTCTTACATTAGTAGAAATATACTACTAGGCCCCTCAATGAGTGAATCTAAAAAATATATGACCGTATAACAATGGAAAGGAAGTTCAATTTATATAGTCAGACTACTTATGGATCAATGAAGCAATGATTAGAAATAAGAGGATGATAATCTTCATGTCTCATTCTTGACCAAAATATCACGTGACAAAAGGGACGTGATGTGATTGTATGGTAAGTTGTATCGGTTTATAGATCTTCATATGAATTGAGTAATTGTAATATCTTACTAGAGGTTACTTACGACTTGTGGACTAGTATAGTCATTGGTTCATAGCCAACTTCATATGGGCCTGCATGGTCACATACAAAATAGCCTTACACGAGCTAAGATGTCCATACATCTGGATTCAGTGAATATTCTATGATGGATATATATATTTCGTATATATTACATATATTTATATGTGTGTGTGTTATATATAATGATATAATATGTCTTGGATTTGATTTAAAATGATAGATTAAATATATGATTTAGTTCATAAAGATAAATTGAATTTTTGATTTGATTTAAAATGATAAATCAAATATTGGTTTTGATTTATAAGAATAAATTAAATCTTATATTTGATTTATAAGGATATATCATATATTGATTTTAATTTATAGAGATAGATTAAAATCTAACATTGGCTCCTTATCCAAATTAAATAAATGGGTTAAATTAGATCCATTAGAAGGATTTGATTAAACCACTTTTATTTAATTCTTTCTTATCAATAAAAGGCAATTAAATGTTAATTGATTTGATATGATTTATATTTTGAAATTGATAAAGATTAATTTTAAAATTCGAAAAGGATAAGTTCTGATTATTTATAAATCGATAGGTAAAGCTTTCTAGAAACAATAAGAAAAGCGCCAAGAGAAAAAAACCGAGAGGAAAAATGAGATTAGAAAGTTGATCTTAAAAGGGGACGTTGAAGCGCTAGCACACTGTTCATGTTGAAAGCTATTAATGTAGATATCAATAGAGAGGAGCTGATCGGAGTTGTTAGCATCTCAAAATTAAACAAAGAGAGAAAAGAAACACTCAAATGTTGGAGCAAATTAAAGAAATGTATATTTCTTATTACACGATTTCCTTTGATAGATTCAAGGTATAGATTGAAAAATTTTAATATTTCGCTCTGCCTTCCAATTCCAACAATTAGTTTGGGTGCGTGTCACTATCTCATCGCGATTTACTAATCTTCACTGTGACTGTACCACGAGAGACGCATACTAGTGCGCGCGCGCGCGCGTGAAGCGATTAGAGTAGCTTAGAATTAGGAGCAGTGTGTGAGAGTGGAATAATTAAGCTGGGATTTATTTGAAGAACTAGGTGTGCTAAATAAGATTGATAGACATTTGTACGTTGAAGGCGTTGTGCTGGTCTTTTTCAATTCCAATCATGCTATTATAACCCAACAAAAAATACACACCCACGCACTCACCACCACCACTACTTTATTTCATTTTGGTCCACACATTCATTTATGTGATCTTACCTTACTGTTTCTAAAACTTTTTTAAGATGCAATTTAACCAATTAATCCTATCCAAATGAATGAATAGAAGATCATTGATTTAATATAATTAGATTAGACTTTTTCTTACACTGCGCACATATAGTGTGGTTAGATCCAACAGTTTGATGTTGTCTCATTGAGCACTGCCGCCCATAGATAAATTTGTCGCTGCCAGTGCCTGATGTACCCATGTAATCTCACCCAACTCATTGGTTTCAATTAATTGGTACGCAATGTAATTTCATAAAACCGGTTCGTATTGCAGGGAAAACAAGACTTAATCATGTTACTCAACAACAATAAAGAGAGAAGACAAATGGTGTTCAATTAGACATCTGAGCTTAGGAAAAAAGAAGAAGCTAGGTAATGTCTGCGTTTAACCTTCGACATGAAAATAATATTCAAGAATGTGTTATTATTTTAAATTTAGCTATGCTACCTATAAAAATCTACTGGGAAAACACACACACACACACACACACAAACACAAAATATAATTGCATAATTCCAACAACAACAGAGAACATCATATAATGTGACGTTGAAGTTTTTGGTCGAATTTATCTGAGTATAAATATAAAGTTTAGATAGAAAGGTTCCATGCAACAGGCTAGGCACCAGTATACGCTATTCGTTGGTTTAACCTATAATATATCTTAAAAGGCCTGTAGTCTTATAGTTTCAATAATTAAAATTTCAGTATGTAATTGTGACGGTTTAATTGTCGTTATTTATCCTACACACTTGCGATTGGAACAGAGCAAAAGTCATTAGATTATTTAAATATAAACTTATGGACTTAAAAAAACTAAGAATACTGTATTATTGATAAAGGCATGTTAAACATACACTTCAAAACAGTTTAGTCTGTTTCAAATGTTTCTAATAAGACGAAAGATTATCCTTTTTACAACCAATAATGAACTGACTACTTGTTATTGTGCCAAAAGAAATATTTATATGTTGATGTAGAAATTAAAATTATAAAAAAAAAGAGTTAATTTAAGTTCCTCACCAACCATCAATACTAAAAAATCGGATACACACACAGACACACATTTGATGGTTGTTTTTACTCTTATTGGAGGACTAATGATCGACCATCAAATAACAAGCGTTATCAAATAAGAGGTCATTTATTTACCTGTACAGTAAATGAAAACATCAATTATATGCTCTAAATCATAAAAAAGATTTGTTTCATACCCAACAGACCAACATATATGGCTTGAGACACCCTTGGTTGGTAACAAAAAATAGTATCGAGTAAATGATTAAATAAGATAAATCCTATAACAATATAAATTGATTGGTTAACGTTTAGAGAAAGTGAGGGCTAAAGATTTGGCCAAAAACACAAGTTTACCTAATCCCATATTCGGGGTCATGTATGGCGACGCGCGTGCTCAGTGAATTGATTTATCAAGTGTTGCTCTTGGAAAGCATTAGTCTTATCCATTTGGTGCCTTCAGATTATACATTGCCTTGTATGGTATGTAATGGCCGATATCAGTCTGTCAACAAATAGAAAGAAAAAGAAGTCGCAACACAATTAAAGGCGTATCTTAATTAAAATAAACTAGCTAGCTATGTGTGATTATGCTTATGATAAATGAAATCTAATTATTTTTTAATGGAAATGAAAAACAAATTTCAGGGCATGTCAATGATGGGTTGAAATTTCTAGAATTTCAATCCACCGAAACGTTCCTTTTTTTTTTCTTTTCTTTTCTTCTTCGGGTGTTTGTCACTATATATGTCTAGTAAATTTATTTCATGCGTATTCGTTCTTCAAATTAAAATTGGATAAAATTTATAGGACTTATTCAAGATTTAACTTGCCATGTGAGAATCAGCAAGTTGTTTATAATTGAACAACCATCACACATTTTCTTCTCCGCAATGAACTACTTCTGTTTTCTTAAACATAGTTTCTTACATATTTTTAGAGCATCTTAATAATTCTTATGTGTGTGTCCGTGTGTCTTCAACTAGCGAGGGTAGTAAGGGAAAGGGAAAAAAATAAAAGGGTTAAATTGCATTTAATTCTATGAAGTATTTTTCCTGTAACATTCAATTTTCTAAATTATCTTTTATGAGCACTTAGAATCATAAATTTAGAGTACTCATTTCCAATGATAAAAATTGTCAGAGAAAAATTACACCAAAATTACTTGGTATCCTAGTTCAAATGCATGAGGTGGTGCAGTGGTTCATGAGAACAAATCCAAATGATCAATGTGCAGTTCTCGTCATAAAACTAGTTAGGGTGCTCATAAAAAATGATGAGCTCCTCCAACTCATTAGATTTAGACTGTTTAAATTTGATTTGGTCGGTTTATATCTGATTTTTTATTTTGTATTTGTATGAACAAACTATTTTAATGGGAATAAAATCTAAAATAAAATTAATCTTTTAATCATCATATCTTTAAATAATAATTTTTTATAAAAAAATTGATAATTTTAAAAAAATTAAATCTGAAATATCCAAAGTTAAATCTCAATGATTTAGATATAATATATTGGGGGAACTCATCACTTTGCTAGCACTCTAACCAGATCCGTCATACACAAGTCAGATATCAACTCAAAAGATATAGGATAATGAGAGAATAAAGCGAGTTCTTCCCGACAAGGGAAGCGTCATGATTGATTAGGCTCAATAATGGCTAAGAAAAACAATAAAAGTGCACTAATAATGGGCAACTCAGAACTCATATTTTATTTCATCGTGACTCATTACGCGAGAGAGCAATACCTTGGCCATGGACGAACAAAAGGGATTTAGGAAGCCATGTGGAATTGTTTACTATTATATTATTTACTTGGTGCTGCGCTTAATTCTCCATAGATATATATGTATGTATGTGTGTATGCTCAACATGTATTACGGCCAAAAACATAGTGGCTAATTAGGTGTGGGCAAGTGTGATTATATGTATATGATCATTATCCAAGAAGGTGGCTGGCTACATTTTGGATTAATAATCAGTCACGATACCTTTGAAACACACACGCACACGCACTGCATATCTAGAAATCAACGTTTCGTTTGCTTGATTAGTTATATATAGATTTTTTTTGGCCAAAGTTATATATAGGTATAGATACCGTTAATAATATTGTTGATTCATGTTCTTCCATGTATTATTTGTCGCATCTTGGGAAAGCTTGGTTAAGGTTTAAATTCATGGACTAGGTAAAAAGAGAGCCACACTAAGAAAAAGGCTAGCTGGATTATGTGTGTGTGTGTGTGTGTGTGTGTGTTTCCCTGATAGTCAGTGGATTTGGAACAATATAATTATAAAAGCTTATCCAAGGATAATATAATAAGCAGGCCCAGTGTTTTTGGCGTCGACTTGACGTGGCAATGAGAATGAGTGTTAATATTAATATTAATTATTATCACTGGGGGGAGAATATAATGAAACTAAAAAGCATTTTACATGGGGGCTGCGCTCGTACAAAGTCAGAGCTTCCCAGGAAGGAGAATTTAAAATTCGGAATATTGGATTAAGTATGAAGAAGAGATGACAAAAAAGAAATGAAAATAAAGATACATGAGTGGCAGCTGGCTAGGGAGCTTTACGTAAGGGGACAGAGTCAGGTTGGTTGGATGTGAGTGCCTGCCGAGTAATTCGTGAGGAGGAAGATGATTAGAGAAGGATATTTCAGAATTCAGACCCTGCACTATCATCACATGCATATGCACCTTTTCACCATTTTAAATTTTTCTATTGCTTCCTATATCTATACTTTTAGTTTTCAGATCCTCTAAACTTTAAATCTAGAGCCTCAAAATAATGGTAATATTATTGTGATATGTCATGGAGATCGTGTGTTTATATTCTGAAAACAGTCTCCTCATTTATGCAGAGAAGGCTGTGTACATATGTATACTTACATTCTTTTTAATTATGAAGTTTATGAGAATGTAATGGGTATGAATATAATACAATGAAATGATTATTACAAAGTATTTATTTATTTGATATGTTATAATAATCAGGAAATTGAAATAATATTTTATCTGCAAAAAATAAAAAATGAAATTAACTTTTCAATTCCATTCAAACTAAAAAAGTAAAAATGAATGATATGAATGTTCAAATATTAATTCATGAAATATCAAAAGTACCCATATACTAATCTATACGAGATGTAATCCAGATTATATAGTTAGAGTTATACAGTGAGGATTATCTTATTTACTTTAATTCGTTATAATCATAATTATATTTAATAACATTATCATATCAACCAAATACTATAATTAATATAGTAATTACATGTAATGTTCTTATTATGACCTAACCAAATCAACCATGAGCGGAAGTTTAATTTTACGCGTTGTGTGCTTTTATCATTTATACTCTACATGCCAAATATCAATTGCCCGACGTCCCTGTCTTCGTAACTGTTTCAATTAATTAAATCACGTCGGATTACTCTTTGGTTGTTGCCTTAAAAAAAGCCAGGATCACTGAATTTTGTTGCATTTTATTTTATTCTCTTTATAATTATTCTTTAGTATTCTGGTCTTGAAATTACTCAGATGTAAAAATTAAGAGAAAATTGATATTTAAAATTATGGATTATGCATGGAGAGGTAAAAACTGAAACAGAGAATAATTTTTCTGATATTAACGATGTGATATTTGCGCAAACCGCCAAGGATATTGATCTGCCTTACATCACAGAAACTGATATACAGATTTTCAACCAAAACAGGAGAATATACAAACTAGCTAGTGAATTGCTCTCTTCTGTCATTTTACGTAGTTCGTCTTCTAAATTAGTTCCATGGTCCGACAAATAAAAGTTATTTCGTAGGTAATAACTAATTATAGACAATTTTAATGATATAATCAATCTTATTTTTACGAGGTAGTTAGAAGTCATTTATATAAGGATCGAGGGAGTAACAGTTAATTTAATTGTTTTATACTCTCATGGTCTATATTGTTATTTTCAACTATCTAAAGCACGCACTATAGCTTTTTATTTAACTTAGAAAAGATATACCTTTTTTAGTGCATATGAATCGGTTAGGCAATTAAGTAATTAAGGTTGCCCCCAATTCATTAATATTAATTAATCGTATACATGTGTGTGTGGATACACACACACACCCAGTGTAAAAGAGTGCAAATTTTTTATATTAATTCGCTCAAGCCAAACGTTGATTGGTCTTCACACTAACTCGAACCAGATAAACATAATAAATATCATTGTGCAGAGCTTTGAATAATTCGTAAAACTGTAAAAGGATACATTGATAATATTAAACAACAAAAAGCTAATCTCTATTATAGAGAAGCCAAAGTTGAAAATGATGAGGATAAAAACACGCATAGGATGGGAATATGCATGACTCGAATTGAATTGAAAAGAGGC
>QFDD01001013.1:0-35436 GCA_006871305.1 Vachellia collinsii
CATTCCCTCACCCTCTCAGGTCCACCCTTCTATCCCTGATTTCAATTATTAGTTATAATCACCACATCAATGCAGAAGATGGTGCCTCTTACCGGTTTCAATGTCAAAGCACCATCCACATTACCATTCACTGATGAATCAGAGAGGACCAAGTATAATTACTTTCAGGTCATTCCCTCACCCTCTCAGGTCCACCCTTCTATCCCTGATTTCAATTATTAGTTATAATCACCACATCAATGCAGAAGATGGTGCCTCTTACCGGTTTCAATGTCAAAGCACCATCCACATTACCATTCACTGATGAATCAGAGAGGACCAAGTATAATTACTTTCAGCTTTCTTTCAACTAAACCAACTTGAATAACTCTTACAAAGCAAGGCATTTACCGAGTCACAAATATAACTAAGTGTTCTCAACTAAAACAGCAATTTCTGTATTTTTCCTAAAGAAAGCAAAATATTTACCTTTCATTGTCATGTAGCAATCCCTCCCATATAGAATTACAATATGCATTGCCCAAGTTTCTGAATAAGTCCAGAACAGTGGGTTCCCAAACCTTGACGTCTAATGTTATGGATCTCACCTGCAGTTGGCAGAAACAGATACAATAACCTTAATGATACCAGATTGCTCATATGAAACCAGATATCATATTATTGAGGAAAGTTTGCTCAGTACAAGTAACAAAACTACATGGAAAATAACTATTCCTACAAGGTAGTTGAAAAAAATAATTAGATAAACAAGTTAAAACACTAAAGGAGAAAATAATTTGCATGTCTTTCTGAAAGAATAAACCTTTGATATGTGAACTCCAAGATTTCGATGAACACCAGAGCATTCAATACACAGCAATATCCCAAGGTTAAGAGATGCCCAATCTGGTTCAGTTGCACTACACTCAGCACACCTATTATTCCCTGGAATTCCCCATAGAATCTTAGAGACACTCTCCACTTCATTGGAATATGTGTCTTCAGTCAAAGATCCATGGCTATGCTGCGATTGACTATTGCATGAAGCACCAATGGCTGATCTATCATTTTCTTGATGCAACCCAACCCGATTAGGCTGCAGAAATTACATTGAAAGGTTTTCACATTAACATCTAATATACTCATTCAGGCACGTAGTCATGCTTTCTAACATTTTGGCAGAGAACCTGGTGAAGAAACTGAGAGTTGAAAAGTGATGTAATAGCTCCAGTAATTTTATTTACCCAGTCCATCCTATCAGCTTCATTTTCAGCCTGACCAAAATGAAGTTAGAGAATCCACTAACAATAAGACCAACTAGAATTAAAATAGATCAGAAAAACCAAATTTTCCACAACATCAGTAAAGGTATTCAATCTAAATGATGCAATTTAAATTGAAAACTTTTTGAAATCACCTGCAGTGTGTATGTTTTGGATGGGGAAATTATGCGAAAGCAAAGTCGTAGATCTGAATCATCAGCATCCATCTTTATAGTTGATGTGCACAGATCAACACCACGGCAACTCAGAATTTCCTCATTAAGTGATACTGCTCTGTTGTGCCTAGAGCGGAATCTTCCAAACATGCCACTGTTTTGTTCAGCCGGTCTAGCAAAATTATATGACTGAGAGCCCTGGAGTCAAATTTGGAAGAGAAAAATTTGGATAACTCGTAATAAAAAGCTATAAATTTTACTTGAAAAACACACCATTTTGAAGAAGTTGATTGATTGTGTTTGGATTGGGATTGTGCAAACTCGTTTTGGATCAATGGAGATGCAGTTTTTCCCATCAAAACTTGTTTAGATCAAGTGATGATTCTTTGAAGTATTTTCAGGTGTGATAAGGTTATTTGCTCTTTGTTGTAAGTGGAGTTTAGGACTGTAATGTGCATCGGGTACTTTGATGATGTTATAGATCTGGAAAACAAGACATTTGTGACAGAAGAAATTGCCAACATATTGAAAACTATGGATACAAAAAGTTAGATGAAGACAAAACTAACTTCCTAGAGAGGAAAAATATGGTGTGGATAAGTTTTAGCTGAATGGAAAAAGATGAACCTAACAAAAAAAGGAAGAGGAACACTCCGGGTGAAAGGAAATGCAATATGGGTGCAGAGGCATCAGCAGATTCCAAAACTTCTGGTTAATTCTTTCAAGAAATCCATGCTTACAAATTGTATTTTGGCCAAGGATATTTGGAAATCTGTAGATTTTTGCGTATGGTGGCTCTAAAACAAATTCAACTCAATTAATGCCCTATCACTACAACAGTCAACAGAATGACTAGTGGGGAGGGGAGGTGATCACCATAGCCTTGGCTCCCTTCGCTCTATAGTAGTATAAACTCCCTTGGTTGTCAAGCACAAAGAACCTCCGCTTCCAATCTCCTCGCAATCTTGATGATCGTTTTAGCAGATAGCCTTGCTTAATTGTTTGACTCTGGGGGGCGGGGGGGGGGAGTAAAACAGTCACAAGCCTTGATAATAAGAGCAAAACCAAAATACTCAAGACAAGCAGGAGAGCTGACTGATAATTGTTACCCAGTTGGCTAATAAATGATTAATCCCTACGAAAGCACATTTACTTACCTCACCTTGGGGCATAGACTGGATCCCTACTTCAAGGATCTTATATGAGTTCAAACCAACAATGCGGCTGCCGTCAACACCAGATAAAGTATCAGCATTACTAGAAGCTCGTAGGCTGTCCAGCTCTGCTTGTGTTCTATATTCCTGAATTCGTTTTGCAAGCTTATCTTGTTCAACATTAGCCAGCTCTTTAGATTGTTGTGCATAAGTTAATACCTTAACTCGGAAGAAGAGGAAGAAAATCAACACATTATCTTAATGGAGCTATCAAACTTCAACTCATAACAGCTACCATTACCAAATGTGAAAACATAAATCACTTCAACATTGATCATGATTAAATTGTTAAGTGATGGCTAGTTTAATTAATGTGTTCATGAGTGACCTAAAGTTATACTGGTTCTATTATATTGTACTTGACCTAATTTCATACTACCCCTGGTCAAAATTTGGGGTGGGAGCCTTTCTTGTATATAAGAAAATTCAATAAAATTTTAGGAGTAATTAATATTTTCTTCCTAAAATGCCCCTAACCTATGAATTAAAAAGAATTGACCCACTTTGGAGTAAAAATATATTCAGCCTTGCCCATGTAGTGAAAATGCTGAGTATTGATTAGTTAAAATTGTTTTATTGGTATGTGTATGGTAAGTACTTCTGTGTTGTAAAAAGCAATAGAAGGAGTACTTTTGTGCAAGATAATAATCCCATTCACACTGCTCTTTCTACTCCTTGATCACTGGCTAAGTTAAACAAAACCAAAATTTAGTCAAGAGTTACCAATTTTACTATCAAAGTGTAAAATAACCCACTAAAATGAGATACATAATGCTTCCAGCCCTCTACTTATACCATATGTTAAAAATCAATAACATAAATGACATCTATTCTACTGACAGTGTGCTAGCAGTATATAGATTGTACAATCACCTTAACGCAATGTCTTCTACAAAATCTTTTTAAATAAAATGTTATCAGAGGCCAGACTTCATGAACTTAATCTGTGTCTAAATCTAATCATAAAGTACAAGGGCAGTACAACAAGTACAAACCAAGTCTGGTAGTCATCAACCCAATACTAGCAATCACAATCAAACTGTTAAACAGAAAGTAAACTTATACATACCTGGTGAATATAGGGTTCCATTTGGCTCAGTAATTCATAACCCTGTAGCATTTTAAACCCAAATGGTCAAGAAAAGAAACACAGAAAGGAAATCCCCAAATAAAGAAATTGGCAATTAACATACACACCAGCTTGAAGTATCTAAGATGAGCATCCATTATTGCACTAAAGGACTCCAAGAATTCATACTTCTTTTTCACTTCAATGTTCATGAGTGAGTTTACCTGCAGTTCTTAAAATCCCATACGAAGGTTCATAAGATAATGAAAATTTGATCTAAAGACTCATAAAGAACAACATAAGTAGAAGGCATACTAGATTAAAGCGACTTTTCTCAAATGCTGACTTTGAATTTTGAAGACCCTGTTATAGATGAAGTAGAGAAAATATTAATATACATAATTTAAGTCACCTAGATATTAATAAATATAAAGCAACTGAAAAGAAGAGATAATGAACTAGATCACAATATGATTAATTGGCTATAGCAAGACAGGAACTAACATCAATAATGTTAATGTTAGAATATTTGATAAATACTGATAAAATCCTTAAAATTGAGACAGAGCTTGCACCATGACAGCAGGCCATCTTATCATAAAGGCTTCATAGCATGAGGAGTCTGTCATTGGAAATCAGGATAGACACATTATCTAATTGCATACTTTCCAATACCAATGTTACAGATTGTATATCTTTTCAGATTACATACCGGTCATCCTTTTTAGGTTTGAACTTAAAATAGACATTAGGGTTCTGTGTCTGCGGTACTGAAATATCAATTATAGACTCCAAATCTCAGAACTGATTCATTTCAGCTCCTTTAAATTTTAGGGAAAACATAGTTTTTGGTCCGTGAGGTTTTGTTTAACTTGGGTCAAGGTCCATATAGTTCTTATATTGAGGTGCTGCCATTGACCGGTCATCAGCCAGTCAAAGAAAATAATCATTTTTATAAACTTTAATATTAATTCTTAATTCAAATTTACAAGTACTTTTCCTAGATTTACAAGTTAACCAATGCCTCCATCAAGGTGGTTGTTGAGAACAAGTTCTGAGTTAGTATTTATTGTATGTGATTAGGGATGACTTGACTTTGAGTAGGTAGATAAGATTTGTATTTATCAGCATTAGTTACTTGTCTTGTACATATGAATATAAAAATAAGACAGCATAGTAGATCAATATATACTGACTACTTTTCCCAAACCTCTCTTTTTTCTCTTGATTTACAGTTATATTACGTGCTATGCAACATTTGCTTTTACGAATTGTAAATGTTAAAACATTAAATGATATGAAAAAAAGAAAAACTGCTAATTTTTAACAAATCAATTCAAAAAACCTCTTCTAATCCAGCAACAATGTCTTCCCGAGTATTCTTCTTCAAAGACACAAATTTTTCACGTGCCTAGAGAAAATAGATGAGTGGACATTGTTAGAAACCAATTAAATTAATTATATTATAGCATTTTACAAAAGAACCTTTTTCATACCTGATCATATGAATGTACAGCTTTGTCAAAACGGGTGCGAGAATCCTAAAACAAGCAAGAAAGGAGGGATGGAAAGTGAGTGAGCACAATGAAAGCAGTCATGATTTATCAAATAAAAAATTGTCAAAAGAAACGAATTCAAGAAAATCAGAAGTATCACCTTTAGAGAATTCAATTTCAACCACCCATTTTATGTATGTAAAATTTGAAATTAAACAAGAGTTATCCACAACCGATGCTGTGGTATATAAATTATTTGCAGTTACAAAAGGAAACAAAAACAAGAACAGAACAAAAGCATAGCTCTTACAAAAGTATGACTTGCACTTAACCATAACATACTAACAAAGTGAAATACAGAGAAGAAAACGCACCTTTGCATCTCGTAAATCAACATTCATAAACTGCACCAACCGATCAATCAACACATGCTCCACCTGAACCAAAATTCTGTCAACTGATAATAGACACAAGAAATCCATATCAAGAAAACATTTTGGCCTTTGGACATTTAGCCAGCCATAAGTAAGGATAAAAGTGTAGCTCTTTCCTTTTCCTTTTCCTTTCCATCTTTTCATTTCGAAAATGTTTAGTAAAATTGAAAAGGCCGTAAAATCCAATAACTGGATTTAGCATGATCTCTATGTTTTTTAAATCAAACTAAAATCTAGTGGGAGTGCTCTGTCATAGCTAAGGAAGGATCCAATTAATGCCACAGCAGAAGCTTGTGAAAGAGAAGCTGAAAAGTTGGAATAGGGAGGTTCTTGATACCACGAGTGAAAAGAGAAATGTTATTCATGAATCACATCTTTGGATGTGCTCGTGATGAGAGTGCTTTGTTGGAAGATCAAGGATAAAGGCTAACCTTTAGAACTGAGTTAGATGAGGTTCTCCTTAAGGAGGAATTAGCCAGCAATAGAAAAGTAGGATCAAATGGGGGAGAGAAGGGGGTGAGAATTCTAGGTCTTTTCACAATAAAGCAAAACGAGAAACATACAAATATAATAAAGGAGCTTGAGATAGATGTTAAAGATGGATTCAAAACTGGCTTTCTACTAATATTCTGATGTCACTGCAATGGAGGACCTAACTAGTGTTTTGAAAGGCAACAAGGAGGGGTTAAAATTCTCCCATTTGCATTTTGTAGATGCTTTCCTTCTTTAAGCCAGGAAGAACTTTTAACATACACTTTCTATGATACAAGTCTTTCAAACGTCACTTGTCTGTCCTTATCTGTGTAGCAATCACAGGAAGGTTGTTTTGTTATTTTAACTATACTATTATCTTGGGATTTAAGTGACTGGTTTGTGGGCAGCCTATCTTACTAATTTCCTGAATATCTCTGCACCTTCTGAGTGAATAATATCAGAGAAACACTTTCTCTGGTATTCCTTCATCTTTTCTCTCTGATTTCATACACGGTGTTCTGCAAGACTAAGATGATCACATGCACAGCTCATGAGGACCATTCAGAGGGACTCTGAACTCTGACTCAGATGAGTCCAGCACCTCAAAACACCAGTCACTCTTCAACTGATTCTGTTTCCATTGGCACTAAAACTACTCGATTGATGACCAGAAATCATAGATTCAATGGAAAAAAGTCCTCTACATCGGTCCCAGGGAATTGTTATGTTCATTAAGGAAAAGGAAAGGTTGAATACATCACTGGTGAGGCCATTGAACCAAAACTTCCTTGCCCCAAAAATAGAGTATGGACAGCAAAGACCAATATGATCAAATCATGCCTAGTAAATTTAATGTATCCTGAATTTGGAGATAATTTCCTCCTCTATCAGACTGAAAAGGACACATGTAATGCTGTGAAGAGATCAAACTCAACAGAGAAGAATGCAGCAGCCTTGTTCCGAATCAAGGAACACATTCATAACTTGAAATGAGTGGAAATTGTAAAGCACTCAATAGTAAATATTCTAGAGAACTATTTGCAGAAGCTAGACGTGAAATAGCTGAATAAAGAGACAATATTATATCGGAGTCAAGAGAAAAATGATTTTGTCTGGCACAGGTAAAACATGCCCAATGTAAGACTTGCCTCAATCATTGTTAACAATTTACAATCTAGAGAGAACACAGCATGCGGATTCATGGACTAACCTGTGACCGGAGAAGCTCTTTAAAAGATGCAAGCTCACGAAGTGCATTAATAAATTTAGATATGACAGGTCCTGGAAGAAAAGAACACAGTGAAAAGCATATCACACTTCACATTCATACAGACCATTGTAGTATCCATGTATGATGGTTGGTAAGAGCCACTACATAATTACATGTTTACAGCAAAAAGGTGCGTGCACATACATTCACATCTTTCTTTGTTTCCTTTAAAAAAAAAAGGTGCTCATCGCTGAGACTTAGTAGAGACAAGATATCAAAAAAAGTAACTAGTGGGTTTCATAGTATAGTAAGACTATTTAATTATTCATGAGAAACACCTTTTTGGCTTCTTTTTCACTCATAAAAAAAAAAGAAATAAAGAATATATGATAATGCATTCCCAACAACCTCCAATTGATACACTAACAGGATCATCCTGCCCACCGCCAAATACTTCCAAAGCGTCAGCAAAGGCAATGTCTCCATTATAAGCTTCTCCTAAAGCTGCCCTGATGATAAACAAAACAAAGAATTAACAACTTTGCATCGCTCCAACAAGTAGTTTGATGGGTGCAACAGACTAAAAATCCAGTTCTAGCCACCACAATCACTTACTTAGAATCTTCACTACTAAAGTCAGACGGCAATTCAAGCAAGATGAAAGACCAAACTCCCTTTTCTTTTAATTCAACCAACTAAAATAGAAAGATCTTACATTCATGACCCTTCATACACACCCAGCATCATATAAGCACTTCTTGCCAATAAGAAATGAAAAAAAATATGCATATCATTAATTGGAAGAAAAAAATCTTAAAGTCTACTTTCAATTGCAAATTTTCATTTTCCCCCCCAAAAAAGACGCATTTATTTTGAAGCTAAAATATCTTTGTGCTTGTTGTAAAATCAAATTTACATTAATGATCATGATTGTTGCTACACTTTGGGTTCGAATATTTATGAACTACTGAATAATTTAATGCTTAAGAATTCATTTTAATGATTAAGAGAAACTTCAACATTATATTGTGTTAGAACCCAAATAGATGGTCAAACCTGCACAAGGAAACATAGGACTCCGCATGAAAATGGAAAGAATGCTTTTTAAGATTCTAGTGTTGACCTTGATGTTTCCTATTATTTTGGAGGTAAGGGTTATTTTATAGAGTCAGCTATAGGATTTAGGATTGTCTGTTGTAATGGGTATTTTGGGGAGTGTGCAATTTACTCTTTGGGCTATTTAAGCTGTGGCCTCTAGCAGGGAGAGGAATACATATTTTTTGAGTTTTGAGAGGAGGGAGATGTTTCTAGAGATCCTTGGGCTGTGAAAATTATTTTCACAGTAGCTGTGGAAATGATCTCACAGAGTAACCTTGTATTGGCTATGGGAGTGATCTCACAGAGAGTACCCTGAGTATTAATATCAGTTTCTTTGTTGTTCTTACTAATTGTTAAGTTGGGTCATAGCATATTGTTACTATCATCTGATCAAATTTGGTAGGGCAAGGAAACAAACAATCAAAGCCTATCAAAATGCCTAGATATAATTGTAATAATCAACCAAAAATAATCACAAGAGTTTCAAGAAGAATTTTCCTCAAAATCATTTTTTGAGGAAGAAGTAATCACCGCCAAATCGTAAACTAATGGTCAAGATTAAATACATAAGCCATAAAAAAATCATGACATGGCATTTCCAGGGAATGACTTAGCAAACCCAACAATGGTTCTATTATCTAATACAAAAAAATATCAAAGCTTACATAAAGTTCTTGCACCCTTTGTGTAGTTTCTGGCAGCGATCTGCTAACTCATCAGTTGTTTCTTCAAGAGAACATATCTACCGCAAGGCAAAAGGAGCAACTATTATTGAAAATAATATTTATAAATCTAATCAGAAACAATTAAATTTTCCGATAAAGACTACCGATTCAGGAATCTTGATCAAATTAAATACTTCCACGCTCACATTCACACTGGTTTTAAAGATATGAAGAAATTTCAATGACATTAGAGTAGAAAAGTACAAACCATAATAAGGCATCCTCTTACTGCAGATTAAACAACACAAAAAAAAAAAAAAAAAAACACACACACAAACAGCCAATAGAGTAGTTTGACATTTCTCTACCAGACACCAAAATATTACATACAATGCATATCATCACCTCACAAGCTTAACTTTTCCAGCATCAACCATTTCCCAGGGGGCTGCACATACATCTAATACATATGCATTACCCATTTCTTTCCTCCCACTCTCCATTTTTTTCTCTCATCAAAACGTCAAACACTTATTGCAGATCCATACCTAAATCTCTTTTCCAATTCCGAAACCACAAGACATTTAATCGCCATTACTTGCCCAGAAATTCTGGCTCAAACGAAGAACGACGGCGTGCATCCTTATGGTTTAACATGAAATAATAGTTAACAAAAATGCAATTGAAGCTAAGACGTCTGAGAATCATAAGAGGCTACGACGGTTAGAGACCAACCATACTAGCAACTACTGCAACCTCTCATGCAGCTTGAAGTATAAGAAATAAAAAGGCCACGCTTGTGCCTCACAGAACCGTAGTGTCACAAAACGGACAAAAAAGTGATTTTTTTTTTCACGGTGGAAAAACTAGAACAACAAACGATGCTTAATGAGGATAACACAATGGCCAAAGGGTGATGAAAAATTGGAATTGAGAACAGACGCGACTACTAATCTTGCAGAGCCAAGTTACCTGCTTCTGAAACATGGGGGAATCATCGAGCTTGATAAAGGCCGATGCCATTGTTGCCGTCGAGAAGCTCGTTGTCGCTGAGTTACTCGCTTATGAGATTCGCTGGGATCTTCAGATCGGCGATGGAGCCCCGCAAACAGAGGACAAGAAGAACAGTGACATTTTTGTCCCCACCTTGAACACACTCCCACCCGAATGCAATTTTTTAATTAATTTTTATTGGATCAAGGACCCGAATGCAATTTTGATTCTTCCCAAATTATACTAGAAAGATTTTGCATGAAGTTTAACAGAATAAACCGCCAAAATAAATTTCATGCAGGGAGTGTGGGATGCTCGTTATTTGTCTAGAATAAAGTTAAACAGTTAACGTTTAATTATTCTGTTATTACTATCTAAATATATAAAATACATTGTAGTGTAATTTACAGTACAACCTAAATCTTATATTAAGTAAAACAATGACCACTATAATATTTTTATTCGTTCTAGCAATTTATTGGATCCACCGTGCTCAATACATCAGTATATGGCACAAGGGGTGATGAAGGAAATTGGAAATGGAAAAGGTTGTTGAGCCCTTTTTTTTCCCTACAGCTCGAAAAAATAGCCTTGGAAATAAAGAATCTTATAGCCGACAGAATCAGGAATATGATGATGAATCTATGCTGGGGTTTATTAACAAATGGCCAATATAGCTCAAGATGTAAGTAATGAGAGCGAAACGCTAATATGTGGACCAAAATTAAGAAAAATACATTCAGAATTATATTAATCAAACAAGGAGCCCAAAATTACATGCACTAAAAATTAGACATCATCCCCTAGAATATTAAAACTTGTTAAGACGGTATTGCGTTATCACAGCGGTGGGCACATTGTACATGCTGCTCATCTAAAAAGATAATGAGAAGTTAGATTCAGTGCAGATTACAGCATGGCAATCTATTTTATCTTTTACCTTTATCATTCTCTCATAACTTATTCACTGAACTTATAAAATAATATAATATTCCCATGCTAAATTTAAGATTTAGTTTGTTGGATAGGGTAGTACAATTTACAATCCATTGTTGAAATTAATCAATCGCATATGTAATAATTAATAAATCTATTTCATTTTCTCAATACAATCATCATTTAATTAACTCTTGTACAGCTCATGCTATCAGCTATTTTTGTAGATTTTAAGGTTAATACAATCTGTAGTACTTTGAATTTACTCTTATTTTAGTTTTGATCTATCAAATGATAAGATGTGATCAAAATAACTTTTAGTAAATTATGGGAACCCGTATTTTAAAAGGAATAAAACTTGAGGGATCAAATAAGCAAAATAATTGAGGGGGCCAAAGATTGAATTGACCTTAGATTACTTTGGGACTCACTCTAACCCATCAACTATACATGTAACAACGTTTCTACTTATGATTACCTGTGTCTTGTTTTTTCGCCTTCATTCCCTTCTGCTTCAACATTCCTTGCTGCGTGAATGTGCGTGTGATGTGTTTATATTTGTCGATCATATTCATAACTGATGGCATCTTGCAGAAGGACGTCCATCCGTTGCTCTCCAACGCTTGTAGCTTGGGCCACCCATTCACGGTGAACGCATCATCTTTCACTAACCCAGCTACATGCCATGCACTTGATAATTTGACATGTACGCATGTGGCTCACAAAAAATGTGTTGAAAATACTGCCGACACTACCCACCTCCCTCCCTCCCTCTCTCCCAAATAATGGAAAGGTCAACAGCACAAACTTCCCATTTTGCCTCCAATCGCTTTTTAATTTCCACTTCACACCCAAAAAGCATATGCCACATTATATACTCTACAAAATATCCACACTACTAGTCTACAAATCCCTAGGCCCTTTCACCCATATTTTTATGCTGCAAAAACATACAAACTTGTATAAGCTTGGGTCCCTTCTCTAATGAGAAAAACAAAACGCTTGGGTGCATGTGGTGTGGGTGATTCTATTAATTAATTTTTTTTGAAATATCATGTGAAGCTTATAATTTAAATTAAACTTGCCAACAAGGTTAATATATACATATGATTGATTGTGGGGAATGAGGAAGAAGAGGCAATATTCCTGTCGCCATGGTTCTTAGCTCTAACAATATTCCTCTGTGAGCATTTGATTCGCGGCGCTATATATGATGATGTTGGTCATTACACCATTTCTATATTTGTGTGTGTGTGTGGACCGACGACCAACCACCAACCACCAATGAATCAACACATGTATAAAAACAATTGTTGGGTTGTAATTGCAGGAAGTGAATGTTGTCAGCTTGTGACACCTAAGCCCATTGCATGTGCTTCTTCTATATATATACATACTTTGAATCCTTCTCCTTTGTTCCCATTCAAGCCTTCCTTCCTTGACTTTAACTCTCACCGGCCCCTCCTCCCTTTAATTACTCCTCATATTATTATCCCTTTAAACAAAATTACGCCACCAAATAATCGTCAACTAAGAAAAACACCTACTCCCCTTCAAAATATAATTAAGCCTTTTTAGTATATCTATGTTATTGGGAGAGTAATTCATGCTTATTTTCAATTTTGTTATTGCAGTTAATGTTTAAATTACATGGGACTCCTCATATGTATTACTCTATTCTTTATTCTACATTCTTTTCAATAGCTGTAAAGTTTAAAAAAAGAAAAAAAGAAAAAAGGAAAATCAATTGAATGTTTTTTAAGTAAAAAAATTGATGAGATGGTTAAAACTTAAAAGTAGCTTACATTTTATATAAGGAGTAAGTATGTCAATGTCTGCCTCTTCCATAAATTCCACAGCTCCTCACCTATCATTGCCATTTATGCATTAATTTTCAAACCTTTTGCATTAATTGCCTAAATAATTTGATGCATTCCCCTTCTCGCGGGCAATATTAGTCTTCTCTTCTCCACCGGCAGGATCAAATCACACAACACAATACCTCCTACGGCCCCCCCCCCTCCCCCTCCTTCAATTCTTCATGTTTTTCAGAAAGCCACCACCAGTTTCAGCTGATCCGCCATGGACCTTCAAATCAGAGAGCTTCTCCAAACTCAGAGACCCCCACCACCCCACTTTCATTGTCTCTCCTAACCTAAGGTACACTCTTTTCCTTTCTCTCTTTCTTGCTTCCTGGTTCCTTCTTCTCTTCTGGTTCACACCCTCCTCCTCCACCGCCGCTGCCGACGCCACCAGAAAGTTCTTACTTCCCAAAGCTCATTGTGATGGCACTGTATCGGTCTATGTCTACAATTTACCTTCTCGCTTCAACCTCGGCCTCCTCACTCGCTGTCAAAACCTTAACATATACACTAACATGTGCCCTCATGTAGCCAATCACGGCCTCGGCCAGCCCATTCCCAATTACATGTCTCTCCCGTCCACCACCTGGTTCGCCACCCACCAGTTCATCGCCGAGATGATCATCCACGCGCGCGTGGAGAATCACCCTTGCCGCACGCTGGACCCAACCAAAGCTAACCTGTTCTACGTTCCCTTTTACGGTGGGCTCCACGCGTCCAGCATGTTCCGCGAGGCCAACCACACGCTACGCGATGAATTAGCTGTTGATCTTGTCCGTTACCTACAGGATCAGCCCTCGTGGCAGAAGCACAATGGTAACGATCATTTTCTTGCCCTGGGGAGAACCGCATGGGATTTCATGAGAACAGAAGATGGGCCAGACTTTGGCGCCAACATCCTCCTGAACCTACCACCTGTCCGGAACATGTCGGTGTTGACCGTCGAGAGACAACCTTGGAAAGGGTCAAACCAATATGGTATTCCTTACCCTTCCTATTTTCATCCGACGACGGTCTCTGAGCTGGAAAAATGGCAGAGCATGGTGACGGAATCGGAGCGACCGTATCTGTTTTCCTTTGTCGGTGGTCCCAGGAAAGACTTGGAGAAGGCGGTAATCCGAGGGGAGATCCTCCGGCAGTGCGAGGAGTCAACGAGGTGCAAGCTGTTGAAATGCGGAGGCGACGCCGGAGGAATCAAGTGTCATGAGCCAAGTGTGGTGCTTGACGTGATGACCAAGTCAGAGTTCTGCCTGCAGGCGCCGGGCGACTCGTTCACGCGGCGTTCGACCTTCGACTCAGTGCTGGCAGGCTGCATTCCTGTGTTCTTCTCGCCGCACACGGCATACAGTCAGTACGCGTGGTACATGGCGGCCGAGGAAAAAGAGACGTACTCGGTGTATATTGACGAGAAAGAAGAAGGAAGCAAGATGGTAGAGAAGGAGCTGATGAAGATTCCGAGGGAGGAAGTGAAGAGAATGCGTGAGAATGTGATAAAGATGATCCCGAGACTGACATATGGACATCCCAATGCAACCGATGTTGGGTTTAAAGATGCAGTTGATATTGCACTGGACCAACTCTTAAGGATTGTTCAGGCCAAAATTAATGCAGCATCTTAATAATATCGGTCAGAGCAATCCAGATCATCTTCTCCGATGAGTTTTTTTTTTTTTTTTTTTCTGTTCAAGTTAAATGTAGAGAACATAAAGTAGGAGAAGTAGAAATTGATGTACGTAGTCTCTCTCCAAATAAAGTTTCTTTAAATAGCTGCCGGTGATGAGAGGGATATATATGCATGATCTGTATATATAATGTCTCTGTCTCACCTCATATTCATTTCATTGATCTCTCAAATTCGTCTGCATAGATGATTATAGTGATTGGTAGGATTATTTGGACTTTTAACTAGGAAATATATATTTATTCATTATATTATTCCTCGGAATAATTGTTTGGAGGCATAATTCAGGCTTATATATATGAAGATTCGTTTTCATTATTGATTGTGCATGTATTTTGTGATTTCTCATCACATTAATTGGATTCCGTTGTCTTTGGTCAAAACAAATTATGTTCCATGGGCTGTTTCCACATGCAATAACACACCTGGCTTTTGGAAACTGTTTGGAATTAATAAAAAAAAAAGGTTTATTGTAACTTCATCAACCGCATATGTTACGTTAAGTTTGAAACCTGAGTAGTAATCTTGATTATTGAAAATTCAGTTACAAGGCGAATAAAGAAGTTTTAGTACAGCCAGTGTCATTGCACTTAGTCCTACCAATCCAAAAAATAAAGAAGAGTTCCACCCAATGCTTTATTTCTTTCCTATCCTGATTTGACATTACAAGTATATTGATTTTTTAGTTCTACCAATCCAAAAAACCTTTAAAATATTACAATTTAATATATTAAGGTGTACATAATTTCGATCATCACATAAAAGGTGGAAATATAATTTCATGGTTATGATTGAACAAAGTATATAGTGAATTAAATTAAACACAATAAGTTCTACTCGACAATACGATTTGGACTTTAGAGTAATTGAGGTGAACACATCATTTTGTACAAATATTTTTTTTACAAATCATTGAAGTAATTTAATTCAATTTGGCACAATTGAGGCATATACAATTAGATCGAGTATCTATGGAAGGGAACCAGTTTCAGTGCTAAGCCTAAAGCTTAGTTAATCCTACTAATCTTATCTGGATCGTTCAAATTTAATCTGAACAGTCCAGATTTAATTTTATAAAAATCTATTTTTTTCTAAAAAAAATTATTCCAATAAATGCAGAATAAAAAATAAAATCAATCTATTAATTACTATTTTTTTAAAAATAATTTTTTACTGAAAAAATCGTTATTTTAAAAAAATCAAATCTGGACCGTTCAGATCCGGATCTGAACGATCTAGATAAGATTAGTAGGATTAGCTAAGCTCTGTGCTTAACACTGAAACTGGTTCCCTATGGAAGTCTAAAAGACCCTTAGGATCCAAGGGATCATAGTGTTCCTCAATTAATATATTCCTCTCCGCCAGTTTAACTATATATCTCAAATTCTATGTAAAATGCTCTCCCTCCATTTTTTTTTTAGGGAGAATTGGGGATAAGTTTCCCATTAAAAAATTAATTGTAGAATGAAACATTTCACACATATACAACTAAATTTTCACAATATGTAACTAAAATTGTACGTTATGTGTAACTAAAATTTTACATATACAATTTTCATATATACAACTAAACTTTCAAATGTATAATTGAGCATATCATATTCTCTAATTAATGCCCCAATGCCAGATTAGATAGAATCTCGGATGCTTGTGATGAGCAAGAATTGTAAGTTCCAAACTTGTCTTCAAGTTTCTTTATTGTGAGATAAGGACAAAGTAAAGTGTGGTGGTGTGTCATCTGTTTTGGCGTGTGTGAGAAGTTTGCGAGAGAAAAACAAGCAGGAGAGCAATACAACAACTAAATGAATAATAAATCTCATTCTTTGAGCTTTACAATTTAAACCTTTCATCTAGTTGATTCATATACAAGTTATGAATAATATAGCTTTTATATTTCATGTTATATTACTAGTTATTGAAAGTAAAACGTCCCTTAATAAAGTAACACTACATTCTTCTGTTCCGATAGTCCTCTTCATTCTGTAACTCTTATCTATTTTGTATTCCTTTTACATTGTTTTGTTCTTAGGTTAACCATCACAACCATCATGGGGTTGAGACTGTCAATATGGCCTAATAGAAGTTATTGATGTTTTTGTACAAAAAAAGGAAAAAGAAAAAAGAAAAGAAAAAGAAGCTATTGACATTGTTTATGATTTTATAGCCTACAACAACAACAAAGCTTGGTTCTATCAGGCTATATTGATAAAGGATGTTATTGTTCTTTATGATAAATCATATCCTTGAATAAAAGATATTTCTATAACCTTATTGAGAGTACTCTTCGGTCTTCATTTATTCTTTTTTATAGGACTTCACATTGTTTGGTCCACCTTTCTTACTAATGCTTCCAATGGCCTTCACTAAATATGTCCAAACAACCTGAAACGATTCTTCACTGTTTTCTCCTCAATGGGTGCCATATTAATTTGTCCATGAATTTCATCGTTATAAATCATATCTATTTTTGTATGGTCACACATCCATCTCAGCATCTTTATCTTAGTAAACCCCACTTTATACTCATGTTGTCCTTTTAAAGCCCAACATTCACTACCATATAGCAATGCTAGCTTTATAGCAGTACGATAAAACTTTCTTAATACTATATTAGACACTTTTTTATCACAAATAATTTAAGTAACTTACCTCCATTTACAACATCAAGCTTGAATTCTATTATTAACATTACCATCAATTTCACCATCATCTGTTATAATTAATCTCATATATCTAAACTTTGTCATCTGTGGAATGATTTGATTCCTCCAATGTCATCTTCAAATCATTTCGAACTTGTCTCTTATTAAAATTGCAATGCTTACATTATACTTTGCTCTTGCTCAGATAAAAATCCTTTGACTCCAAAGCTCTTTCCAAATCTTAAATTTAGAGTTAATCTCTTCTCTTGATTCGGTCAAAAAAACTATATCATTAGTAAATAGTATACACTTAGAGATCTCTTCTCAATTAGGCTCAATTAAAATGTCAAATACTAGATTAAACAAATAAGAAGTCAAATATGATATCTAATGTGGGCCAATCTTTATCGAAAAATCCTTTGTCTCACTTACAGGTGTTTTAACACGGGTGCCCCCTCATAGATATCCTGAATGACTTTAATATAAAATATAAGCACCATTTTCTTTTCCAAAGCTTTCCAAAGAACATCCATATGCACGCAGTCATAAGTTTTTTTTTTTTTTTAGGTAAATGAAAACCATATGTAAGTCTCTTCCTTTACTTCGATACTTTTCCATTAATCCCCTTAGCAAATAAATCATTTTTGTTGTGGACCTTCTTGGCATGAACCCAAATCAATTCTCAGAAATACCAATATCCAATCTCAACCTATGCTCAATAACCTTTTTCCATAATCCCATTGTATAACTCATGAGCTTAATCCCCTTGTAGTTTGCACAGTTTTAAATATTTCCTTTATTCTTATAGATCGGAACTCATGTACTTCTCCTTCAGTCGTTATGAATTTTCTTGGATCGAAGGATTTTATTAAATAACTTAGAAAGCCACAACACACCCTCTTCACCTGAACATTTCCAAACCTCAGTAGAATACCATTTGGACCAACAACTTTACTATTTTCCATTTTCTTAAGAGCTTCTTTGACTTCACCAATTCGTATCCTATGATAGAAAGCCAAATTGAGCCCATCTTCTCTAATTGTCAAATTATCCAACTCACATGTTGAACCCCCACCTCCATCATTAAACAACTTATAAAAGTAGGCTTCCCATCTATCTTTATTATCACCATCGTGAACCAAAGTTTTTCCTTCTTCATTCTTTATACATCTTACTTGATCCAAATCTCTTGATTTTCTCTCCATATTATTTACAATCTTATAAATCTTTGGTTTCCCAGTCTTTATCCCCCACTCCTTATAATGACTTTATAGCTTAATGATATAAAAATTTCCCTTTAAACAGGAGGTTGTAGTTTTAATCCAATTTGTAACTTTAGACTGTTAGTGACAACAATTTTCACATTCTTACCAACAAATAATATGAACAAACTTCTATTAAGAATGGTATAACCCGGATATTTTCAACTTTGAATGGCCTTGTCCATTGTTTTAGGCCATTAAAACACTGTTACAGCAAAAGTAATGCAATAGAGACGAGGAGGCATATATCGTATGATAACACTGCCCCATTACTTGTATGAACTAATATTTAGTAATACTCGAAAATGGAAAGGAAGGATCATATTTCATACAAAATTTCTTGACGAGACTTGCGAGAACAGGGAGAATATATTACAAACAAATCGAGTACATCCCCTACTACAAAACAAATCGAGTACATCCCCTACTACAAACACTAAGCAGCCTCGGAACCAAACTGATGGGGACATGCTAACTAATGCTGTACAAAATGGAAAGAAATATCATAGGACCAGCAAAGACAAACCAATAGAAATTAGGGAAAATCAGTTAAAAAATCCATCTTTGAATTTTATTTTTTTTTTTGGCCAAAAGGATTTGATCTCAAGTACCAGTAATTTTTATGTATAAATCTTTCAGAGTATCGATACTTTTTATGTATAAAAACAAATCAAATCCTTTTTACTAAGAAAATTTCCAGGCAGAGACTTCTCACCAATTTTCTCTAAAAATTAAATTGATCACATAATTTCAGATACAATACTCATTCTTCTCCATCATCTTTGTCTAAATGCTTGCTTTCTACAATAACACCGCATTCCCAAATCTCAATGTACCTTGTTCCTTTAGCATTAATGCATAGAAATTGGCCGTGTCGCCATCCATCTTTAAAATGGCCAAAGAAGGCATCCCCATTCTTTGTGTAGAAACGGCCTTCACCATTTGCTTTTCCTTTCCAAAAGTTTGCAAACCACCTATCCCCAGTCTGAAAATAAAACCAACCTTTGCCATGCATAAGATCGTCTCTCCACGATCCTTGGAACACATCGCCATTGATGAAATACAATGTGCCCGGACCTGATCGCTTACCATAGCGCCATGTACCATCATAAATACTTCCATCTCCGAGGACAAGTCGCCCCTTTCCTTCCGGCAGACCTCCTTGGCATCGTCCCTTGTATTGACCTCCTCTATATTGCATTTCCACAATTGGGATCCATTTTTTTGATGAATCACGTTCTGATTCCAGCATGGAGGCTGCTCGGACAGAAAGAACCCCTTGCTTGTTTGATTTGTCTGCGTGCTTTCCATTTAAAAGCGTAGATGTGAAATCCATCAATGCTTCCAAACTTGCATCTGTCAATGCACTCCAAGACATGCTTTTATTAGGTACTTTGGCATCATTTCCGGTTGCTGGCTCTTGTGTCATGGAGACTTCTGAACAGTCTTTAAACTGTTCTGGAGATCTTACACCAACAGGAAGGTTGAAGATGCTAATATTATCAGCTGTTGAAGTAGTAGCATCAGCTGCCCTTTGTTTGGCCCACTCCTGTGCAACCTCATATCCAGGACCGAGATTCCAATTTATGAGTTTCTCCCGTTGACAAGCAGAGTTGCCTGATATAATTTAAATTAATAAAAAGGAAGGTAAAAATCATTCGTTCCCATTGCACAAATGCAAAGCAATAAAATATTTCAACGTCTCAGGTATTTTTGGCCATCCAGTGTCTCATACTTACCTCTAGTAATTTCATCATAAGGGCCGGAAAACTCAGAACTTGTGTTAAATTGTTCTTTGTTTAATTCAGAACACCTAAAATTCGCCAAAATGGCAGAGGAAAACAAAGATCCATTCATTCATAAGCACCATTATAAGTCAACAAAAACAAAAAGAATAAGCAAACTGGAGTGAGAAGAAACCTTGAGTTGTTCGACTTCATAATTTTATCACTCACAAGTGGTTCCAAAGATTCAAAATCCTTATCGAACTTGTCATCTATCACATCAGAAGCAATTCTGTCCCCACCATTAAATTCATATAATTCAGTCACTTGAGAAGGGGATATACTCTCAGTTGAATTCTCTTTCCTAGTGTCAGCTGGTTGACGTTTTCCCCAAAAGCTGAAAAGAAGAGGAAAATGCTGGGCAAGTCTAGAAAGCATGCCACCACTCTGGGAAAACTGTTGCATATCTGTGCTGCTAATCACATGGAAAAAATCAAATCAACTTTGCCTAGTCAGAAACTTGGGCAGTATGGACAGAAATACTGCAAAACAGCAACAGTTTTGCCAGTGATACACTTGATTAATAATCCCCATCAACTCATCCATAAATTACCAGCAGTATGACACATGTTACAGTGATCAATGACCTTGGAGAAATTGTCCAAAAACTCATGTGCATTAAAAAAACTAACATGCGGATTAGACAACATTAAAATAATGGAAAGATTTAGGTCAGATTTGAGCCAGTCAATCACTAAAACAGGTTTGGTTTGATGGGTGAAGCCAATTAAGAAGGGCCAATTTCCAAAAAGCTAATGTATCTAGGGCTCAAATCTGAATCATCAGAGATATGTATATAAAATACGAATGTCAAGAGTATAACCATTTTTAACTCAGTGAGAAAATATGTCTGTAATATGCAAGTTAAAAACATGAATATGGTGAACCGGGAGGTTTCCATATAGCCCCTCCTCCTTTAATTTGTACGAAGACAAATATTTACTATGAGATAATGATAGAGCTCGAGATTCACAAAAGATTTATAAATCACTTCCTAGGACCTATAGCAGAAGATTAAGGAAGGGAAATTATGTGAAAAAGGGAGAATCCAGCAGTCAAGAGGAACACACCAAGGGGTCCTAGCCGTAGGGGTAAAGAAGGGATGAATAAGTAGGTCTTAGGTGCAGCTAGAGTGTAGGCAGTGTGTGTTGTGACTTTTTTGTTTTAAATCATCCATTTTGGACGCACCAAGTCTTGGGGGGGGGGGGATTCAGTCATTTAGTCAGTGAAGTAAGTTTGGGAGAGTACTGGCTACTCGAAAATCCAGTGGCTTATGTTCTGTGTTGTGTGAACTGAAAATGACGTTCAGCAATAAACGTTCAAACCAATAAGTAATATACTTACCCCAGTGCAAGAACAGTAGTGATTAGCAGGTTTGGCTCAAGATTAGGCTCATGGTCTGTAGATATTATTATTTCCTTTGTGTATCCTGTTGTTTGGCGGAAAGTATGCAGAAAGGCGGTAATATCATTCTCATTGATAGGAACTGAACTTGTGAGATTGCATATAACCATGCTATTTGAATCCTAAACAAATAATATTGATCATAATAATCAACAAATTAATATGGTATTTGAAGAAAGCAAGCAGGCAAACATTAAATTAATATTTAGCATAGTTGCTGATAATGTATGGTGCACAATTGACTAATAGATGCTCCTAGAGCCATGGAGCATGGTTGGCACACTGTAACATTGAAGTGAGGTGCAAATATTATTTGATTAAATAGCAACAAGTTAATAATAAAACAAACAAACATACAAACATACAACAGAATGGTGCTTAAAATATTACTTAATGATCAAATTATAATATCGTATGATACACCACTAAAAACGATACTTTGAACAAATGGTAGAATGCAAAATGTTAACGAAAATTGATGTACTGATCATGAAACGATTTTACTTGTATCAAGAATATTATAAGAAAGACCACAATGGAAGAAACAACACCTTCAAGTATCATCATGACACATCAATAAAGAAAATTTACCAATTAATGCATACATTGGTATGAAGCTGTGCTATACCTTAAAACTAACACCAAGGAAAGGACAATCAAATAAAGACTGTAGAATTGAAGTTTTCATGTTATACGCTGCTCCAAATCCAATTCTAGCTTCCTTGTAGCTTTCAAATACCTGCAAATTGAAACAACAGAAAATATTACTCAGTTATAGGACGGGGAAAACAAGCAAAATTGGAAGTCTGGTTCTATTTCTGTTGCTACAACAAAGACGCTAATTTGTAAGGAAGAAAAGTCTACAACAATTTTTACACAAAAAAGGTCTAAAACAATGGTAAATGATCTTAGAATCTTACTCTATTAATTTCCAAATTACTGACTTCTTTCATGCCACCACCGTGCAAACCATCTTTAAGTTTCTTGTGCATATCCTAGAAATATCCAAGATGTAACCATATGATTATTTTCTAAAAACTCTGACAGCCAGAAAAAATAAGAAAAAATGAAAACTTACTGATTTGAGAACAGAAAAGGCATTAATGGCCAACAAAACTGCATCATTTGCAGTTTTCATAGCTTCATCTAGAGTCACCAAGTCCTTTTTAAGTAGTGAATCAATATCAATTTCTGTGTGCCATATGTCAATAGTGATGTATGGTCAGAAATTTTGCAGGCATTTTGAAAATCTGAGGATGCAAATTACACTTCTGCCTTTATTTACATCAAAAATTATTTTTCAACAACTTACAATAACGATAAACACCATTTCATTGACTAGTGATCTAAATTTACAATTTTAATCCTTGGTCAGTTGACCTCATAAACAAGGGTCATGTAAATCTGTTCATAGAGTTTAATTTACATTACATAAAATCACCCAAGCCTCAGCCCACCTGGGACGATAAGGCCTGTTGCAGTCAATAAAACCACCCATATTAGCATTCTTTCACAATCTACAATTTCTGCTGAACTCCTTCAAAATTTCCTTTTTCTTGCCCTCAAGATTTTGTGATGCTCTTCCAGTTCACTTTACTTGCCCTATTTCAATGCCCTTCAACCACTTCAGACCTATTATTACGATCGTACACCAAAAGCTTCCGTTGGCTCTATCAAAGCATCTGTAGACTCACATTCTACTTAGACATATTTACCCCTACAACAGACCTGCCAAGCTCTGGCCATTAGGAAAGTATCCAGTCTCATAACCATCATATGGGATAAACCTTGACTTCATAGTCTGATGCTTATTTTCATTTACAGCAGGGAAAAAATATAGAGTACAAGTGCTGTTGGCTATCACTAAAGATTCGCCATATTTGAATTTCAAACAATTAAATCCCACAATTCTAGCCTACCGAATCTGTTCCTAATAATCAGGCATAATAACAACAACAATAATAATTATTGTTTTTATTATTATTATTTACATATTTATCACACTCCCCCTCAAGTTGAATCATAGATATTTATCATGTTCAACTTGCTTACTAATCCCTCAAAGACATCTTCTGGTAGACCTTTTGTGAGGATATCTGCAATTTGTAGCTTGGTAGGCACATAGGATAGACAGATGACTCCATCTTCAACTTTTTCCCTTATAAAGTGTCGATCCATTTCAACATGTTTGGTTCTACTGTGTTGTACTAGATTTAGGGCCATATTGAGGGCTGCCTTATTGTCACAATAAAGTTTCAAAGGTGAGGCAATTTGCATTTGAGCTTCTTCAATAAACCCTCTTCAGCCACAATTCTTCCATAATACCTTGAGCAAGAGACCTCAATTCTGATTCAGCACTACTTTTAGCCACAACTCTTTGTTTTTGACTTTGCCAAGTAACCAAGTTCCCCCACACAAACGTACAGTAACCTGATGTAGATTTATTGTCCTCTTGGGAGCCTTCCTAATCGGCATCTGTATAGATTTCAATAGTTCTAAGATCATTCTTTTTGAAGAAGAGACCTCGTCCAGGTGTCCCTTTTAGTAACTTTAGAATTGTGTATACTATATCCAAGTGTTTCTTCTTTGGAGAGTGCATGTGCTGACTAGCCACACTTACTGCATAGCCAATATCTAGTCGAGTATGTGACAGATATATAAGTTTTCCTACCAGTTTTTGGTAGCGCCCTTTATCAATTAGTACTTCATCTTTCTCCAATTTTTTCCTTTTTGCAGCCTCCTACTCTATCTTAGCTGGTTTTGTATTTTTCTTGACCTTTTTTGTGGGACCAATAGGGACTTTGCTAGGTTTACAACCAAGTATACATGTCTCTTTAAGAAGATCGAGAACATACTTCCGTTGAGATATATAAATTCCTTCCTTAGACCTTGCTACCTCCATACCCAAGATGTATTTTAATTTCCCTAAATCTTCGACTTCAAACTCCTTGTTTAAGGTTGTCTTAATCCAATCTATTTCTTCAACATCACTACCAGTTAGAATAATGTCATCCACATATACAATGAGAATGGTTACTGACATTCCATTCTTCAAGACGAACATGGTGTGGTCGGATAGACTCTGTTTGTACCCCTCTACTTTAAGAACACTGGAGAATAAGTCAAACCAAGCTTTGGGTGATTGCTTCAACCCATATATTGATTTCTTCAATTTACACACTTGGTGATTTCTTCCTTTTTCAAAGCCAGGTGGGAGTGCCATATACACTTCCTCTTGCAGGTCTCCATTAAAGAAAGCATTTTTAATATCAAGTTGCTGAAGAGGCCAATCTAGGTTTGCTACAATTGATAGAAAAACCTTGATTGTATTTAATTTTGCCACGAGAGCAAATGTCTCATCATAATCTATAGCATATTTTTAAGTAAACCCCTTGGCAACCAATCGTGATTTATATTTATTTAGGGTACCGACAGCATTGTACTTTGGAGTGAACACCCACTTGCACCCTACAGGTTTCTTTCCTCTTGGGAGATCAGTAATTTCCCATGTGTTGTTTTTTTCAAAGCCTTTATTTTCCCCAACGCAGCCTGCTTCCACTGAGGAACTTTAAGGGCTTCATATATGTTACTAGAAACCTTAATTTCTTCCAGATTGGTGACAAAAGTATAATGACTTTAAGATAGATTGGCATAAGACACATACTTTTGAATTGGATGCTCTGTGCAAGATCTAGCCTTATTTCTCAAGGCTATTGGAAGATCCACATTCTCCATCTCCTCTACTTAAGACCTTTTGTCATGGTTTTCTCCTTCTATTGGATCTGCCACTGGTTTAGAGAGAGGCAGCACCTCCGGTATGGTGTGTTCAGCTATCAATCTTTATCTCCGTGAGTACACTTTGTTGTCCTTTTATCGCTTCTTATGAGTCTCATCTCCCTCTTGGTTGGACAATGGTGGTTCAGAAACTGAAACAAGTATAAGGTCAAGGTCAAGGTCATGCTCACATGGTGGTATAGGTTCAAGGATACACTTAACAGCACCCGGGAATTTATCACTCCAACGCTCCTCCGGAATTAAAGGTGTGCTATAGAAAGGAACATGTTCATGGAACTGACATCGCGGCTCACAAATAAGCATTTAGAGACAAGGTCAAAGCATTTATAACCCTTTTGAGCACCAGAGTACCCAAGGAAAACACACTTAAGTGCACAGGGATCATATTTGGAGGAAGGTTGGTGATTATGAACAAAGACAGTGCAACCAAAGACACATAGGGGTAAGAAATAGTCAAGATGATAAACGAGAAGTGTTTCCTTGAGTTTGTCAAGGGGTAAAAAAAAAAGACACGACTGGGAACACGATTAATCAAGTGAGAGGTAGTGAGGATTGCGTCACCCCATAAAAATGGAGGGACATTACTTTGATATAGTAGTGCATGAGCAACTTCAAGAAGATGCTGGTTTTTTGGTTCAGAACACCATGTTGTTGAAGACTGTAAGGGCAACTACTATCATGAACAATCCCTTGGGATTTGAGAAACGTTGTGAGAATAGTATTAAAATATTTGGTGCCATTATCGGTGTAGAGGACTTGGATTGTAGTGTTAAATCAATTTTTTACGTAATTAACCAACTCTATAAAAATAGTGGCGGCATCAAATTTATCCTTTAACAAATACACCCAACACATCTATGTGCAATCATCAATAAACGTGACAAAATATTTGGAGCATGTTTGGTTAGAGGTGTCGGATGGGCCCCAAACATCACTATGGATAATTGAGAAAGGACGAGTAGGTTTGTATATAGATGGAGAGAAATGGATTCGATGGTGTTTAGCCATCCGACAAACATTACAATTGAGGTCAATAGTTTTGTGCGAGAAAGGGTGCGGAAACAAAACTTTTAAATACGAAAAGCTAGGATGGCCTAATCTTTCATGCCATAACACAATTTTAAATACGAAAAGCTAGGATGAAACAGAAGCATTGAAACAGGAGCATAGGGTGCTCACGATAGACACATCAAGATAGTAGAGCCCATCATATTCATCAGCGGTGCCAATCGTATTCCCTGATGAGAGATCCTGAAACACACAATGGGTGGAGAAAAAATGAGCTGAGCAATGTGCATGTTTAGTCAGCTTGCTAATAGAGAGACGATTACATGCCAGATGAGGAAAGTGCAAAACAGAATCTAGATGCAAATGGTCAGATAAATGAATAGTGCCAGTGACAGTGCCAACAATTGAAGAAGAGGAACCAATAGCAGTACCAATGTTGTCACAGCCCGCAAGGGGTAAGTAGGAGACAAACATGTGAGCATCCGAAGTCATGTGATCGGAAACACCGGAATCAACCATCCACTTTGATGGGAGAAAATAGGTATGCAAGGCAACATAAGTGGTACCTTTTTTTCACAACTGTGGCTAAAGCAAGAGTTCTATTGGGTCTGCATTACCTTTAGGAGATCGAGTAATTGACCAATCTGCTAGGCACTCATAGAAGGAGGCGTTTCGGATGGAATAGGAAGGGTACTGGAACTGTCCTGAGAGACTTGATTCGCTCAGGGCTTACCTTTACGAGGTTTCCAATCTACTGGCACCATGGAGGTCCCAACACTTGTCATGTGAATAACCGGTCTTTTTGCAATAGTCACAAACAAGACAGCCCTTATGAGCAGGGACCCCAAAGTCAACAGATTTGCTTACTAAAGCAGAGGACTCCGAGGAGGGTTGAGCAGGGGCTGGCAGCATCACATGGTGTCAAGATTCTTCACGCTAAACCTTTGAGAAAGCCTCCTATGATGAAGGGAGCTCCTTGTCACTAAGAATGCGACCCTGAACTTTATCAAATTCAAGATTGAGGTCGGCCAAAAACAGCATCACACGAGCAGACTCGATATTGCATTTGTTGCATGCCGCATCAGTAGGAGAAGTCCAAACCTCGTTAGTCAATAAGTTGAGTTCCTGCCACAAGGCCACGAGCTCTAACTATTATTTGGTGACACAACGTGAACCTTGGGCCGATTTGCAAATTTGACGTTAAAGATCAAAGAAGCGAGAATGATCAGCCCCCTCCGAATAGGAGTCCCGTACAGCATCCCAAATTTCCTTAGTAGTGGGAAGATTCATAAAGCTCCGTTTAAGTTGAGGAGACATGGCATTGATGAGCCAAGAGCATACGAGGGAATTATTCATCTGCCACTAAGCCATGGCTGAAGAAGATGAATCCGACGGTGGCGTGACCCCCCCTGTCAAATATCCAAGCTTGCCACGACCACTGATGGCAAGGTGAATGGCCTGCACCCAATCTCGGTAATTATGCATGGCGAGTTTCTCAGACACAATGGAAACAGGGGAGACATTTGAGCTAGAGATCAACCCGGAGGGACCTCCAACTAATATAGGATCATTAGTCGAGGACCCACCATGAGAAGACCCCATAGAAGGCGAGGTTTCTCGAGGGTGAACCTTGCTTTCAGTGGGCTCGGACAAAGATGGAGGATGTGGTGCAGGAGCGCTGTGCTCTGATACCATATGGGATAAATCCTGACTAAATACTCCAATGCTTATTTTCATTTACAGCAGGAAAAATATATAGAGTACAGGAGCTGTTGGCTATCGCTAAAGATCCACCATATTTGAATTTCAAACAATTAAATCCCACAAGTCTAGCCTACCTAATCTGTTCCTAATAATCAGGCATAATAATAATAATAATAATAATAATTATTGTTTTTATTATTATTATTTACATATTTATCACACATAACCTATTGATAAATTTTTTAGAGACCATTATTTGCATTCCTATTGCAAGGAGAGAAGATAAAAGGGTGAGGAGTTGCGAGAATAAAATGAATGGGATCACTGACAAAACAGACAGGTTCATTACATCAATTTATAATATTGGTATAAAGTGAACCAGAAAAGCATTGTTCAACCAAACAAATATACAATACATTACTCACCAATAAGTAAATCTGTGTTCTCCTTTAGTTTCTCTACCAAATTTTTTACCTGTAAATCAAGATATGACGAAAAAAATATAAGTATGCATTGATACAACAAAGAACAAAGCAGAACGATGAAAAAGGGAGAAGTCAGAAGCAAACACATTAGTAGAAATATATGTTAGAATAATTGTTTGATTGTAGTTGTCGTCAGTTAAAATCAGTACCAGATATCGCAACAGCATTAGATTAACATCTACAAATAGCCAAATTCTGTATTGTACATCCATGCATCGATCAATAAGGTATGAAGCTACTCTTGACAGAGAGTGTACAAGTCTCTCCTAATTTACATGAAAGAGGAAGAATTCTTCTAGTTTGCAAGAATTAAATATTTTGGTAATTTCATTATTCTGCGCAGAGGCAACTTGCTTTGCAAGATTCCAAAAAAACCATGAGCAAGTTCTAAGCCATGCTGATTTAAATATGGCCCAGGTGAAAAATACTCAACACCATTTCAGAGAGTCCATGAATAATTTGCAAGAGAAATGAGACAATGTTGCTCATAGATATTTTATATCTTCAAATACTTATTTGTCTTTAAAATCCAGAGTACTTGGTGACCATGATCTTACATGGCCATGTATTTTGCAACCACTCAAAGCTTCAAGTATTCCACAGCCCCCCCCCCCAAAAAAAAAACAAAAAAAAAGCTTCAAGTAGCTTTCCAAAATGCTTGACCATATGAAAGGGCAAGAACACATTGCAAGTATATGTCCTTGTAAAGAAAGCTTTTACATGATTTGGTCAAAAGCGAATCCTCTTCCCTTTGGCTTGTAGGAGGCATCTTGGGGGGGAAAGGGAAACCCTGGCTGGAGAAATATATAAGGGAACAAAAGGGCATTGATTGGAGGCACAATCAATTTGGAGAACAACTTGGAGCCTGCTTCTGATGAGAGAATAGTTGTAGTTTTTCTTCCTTTACTCAAAAAAGGTAGAATTTCTTGAGTTATAATAAGGCTTACTAAAATGCACACTGATTATATGAAAAAAATGATAATAAAACAAAATTAATTTCCAAAGGATGGATGAATAACGAATTGAATAGTCAAGCAATTAATATCAAAGACGTCTAATAACCTCGAAAAGCATACCAAAAGAAAAAAATCATATTGCTTCATGAAAATTTGAGACTATAGAAATGTTCAACATTACACCACACCATGCAATTCTTTGCAGGCAAAATGTTTTAAAAGAAATAATAAAATGTTGCTTGACGGTAGTAATTTTTTATTTTGTTGCAGCAAAAAGTTTGTTATATTAGGCATAGATAATACCTCATCTCTTCGCCTCAACCCTTCAAAAACAAAAGGCTTTAAGATAATAGCAATAGTTGATCCACTTGATGACTTTATCGTTTTGAAAACATCAACCGCAACAGAATGGTCTGATCCATATCCTGCACTAGCTACCTAGAAAATAAAAATAACGGAAATTCATAACAGCAAACAGAATGTTGTTGATATAAAATTTCCAGTGAGATAAAAAAAAAGCCATATAAACCACTTTATCAAATTACAACAAGAACATAAAATACACTTGTAGGTATTCTACTTAATGAAAAATATTAATAAATGATATTTGGACAATTAATTTTACGCTCAAAAGTAAGTACACACACACTAACAAGGAAAAAGTATCACAAAGAAGAAGAGGAATTTGACAAATAGTGATCCTGAAACTAAAAAAGGAACAGATCATATATCATCTATATATAATATGAAGTATCCACCCAATATTTTCAATAAAATTAGAAACTCCAGAGCAAGGAAAGAGAAATGTATGTGTTGTAGGACTGAAGCACACAGTTTCTCATAATCCCTTGCCCTGCAAGTCTACATCTGTAGATGTTAGGAAGGATCACATCCCTTCAATTAACAGATAAGAGTCCTAGTGATGGCAGCTTAAGAGACTAAATTTAACATTATTGCAACTCAGATGCATACTACAGGTGTTTAAGTTAAGGCATGTACAAACAAGAATAATAGTTGTTGAGCATGACTTCATAAATAATGGAGCTTTGACAATTCTTGGAAGAGAATCTGCAGAAGTACAGAAAGATATCAGTATAATACCTTAACCATAGAGAACAAAATGTCAAAATTTAAAGATTTTGAAAGAACCGAAATTCATTTAAACAAAGCCTTCAAGATATCATATTCTGTAATTTCTTTCTTGAAAAGTTAGGATGTACATGAGTTGTATTCTAGTATGAGCTTCACTTTCATAGCATAGAATGACATGAAATCACATATTTATAACTACTTAGACAGCATGCAAATGAAAATACATATATCAATATCTATATAAGATTAGAGGGCTTAAATATAGGGGACAGTAAAGAATAGCAGCAATACTGATATAGAGCAAAACCTTCTTCATAAGACCTTAATTGCAATTGAGCCTCTTGAGATTCCTTCATAAGAATATTCCTGCAAAAGATTGACATTCATTGAATACAAAAAATCCATTTTTAACCAGTATGAAGAGAAAATAAAATGAAGAGAGGTACAAAAGAGGATACAAAATACTCCACTAACTAACATACAAGGCAAAAAAACTAAGCTGAAAAAATAGTTCACCAATCCTTCGGGAAATCCATAGATCTGCCTGAAGTAGAAAAAACAACAACCACAAAATGCAAAAATAGCAAACTTCCAAAGGAAGTTTACTCGCGTTTATTACAAATAATGCCTCTAAACCAGATTGTTAAGAAATGGCCCAAAGAGGCTGGACAAACCATATAACACCTAAAAGTTAATTCAAGGCATAGATAGATCACAGCTTTCCATCAGAACTAGCAAAAGTATTTGACAAGCTAAAACTAGTTACAGTTTCTTTTGCCAACTGGATGGTTTATTAATCGATAATTGGCAGAATAGAAGAACTAAAAGCGCTAGTCACTTGATTCACTTCTTTCATTTTAGACTATATATAACAGTGGCCTAATGCTTTTCTACATTTCTTTTCAGAATAAATTGCAACATCGAAAAGTAAAGTTATATATAGAACAGCATCCACATATATACGGCAGCTACATTACAATTTGTTAAGATGATAGAATATCATGTACGACCATCAAGGATATTTGGACTATGATGTAGAGGAAGGACCTTCTCCAAAAATGAAAGGCGACGCTTCATACACTTAAATGACATCAAACGTTTTGATCATTTATTGAGTAGGTAAATTGTAGCATCTCGAAGCAAAAGGGAAAAAAACTTTTCCATTCGATGCTCAAGGATAGTTTATGCAGAGGACATAGACTGTATCACGGTAGCAGTTATCTACATAATTGAAGTAAAACTTTCAAACAAGATTATCGTCATTACAACTGCTCTGAACTTCCTCACAAAGTGGGCATCTAAGAAGGAATTCATCAAATATCGCAAATAGGCATGCACCAAGTTCATTTTTTTTTTTTTGGGCCAAGCACCACCAACTTCAATGCTCCAAAAGAAAATGATTAAAAAAAGTATAGAGAATTAGAAGTTTACCAAAATCGTAGCGACGATAACTGAAACGGCGACTTTAAGCAGAAATCTAGAACTGCGTCCTTCCTGCTGCCAACGCCAATCACATCGATGACTCCAGATTTAGTTCCAAGGCTCTGTCTCGGTCCATAATCATTTGATAAGGAATCTTCGTCTGAACTCGTGGTGATTCCAGCAAAAGACTTTGAATTTCGACACCATAGGAACCCAATGTTCCGGCAACGAACAGTTTTTCCATACAAAACTTGTTTGGAAGAAAATGGAAATAATGAAACCTTAGAAATTGCCTCAAAGCTGGTAAATGCAGGAAGCTCCATTGAACGGACGCAGGCTGAAGCGGATAAGGCTTCTCTTCTCAAACTATCTCCGTATTCCTTTCTTGTACTTCATCCAAATCAGATCGATATCGGATTGAGCAAATTTTACTTTATTTAACTTAACCGTTCATTTGCTGCGTTACAAATTGTCTGATGCTATGGCCAATGGGAGACACATGGAACAAATAGTCTTGGGGGTGGCTGGGGACTTAGGAATGACATTCCTGGGACTTCCATGTAATTAAAATTATTTTTGCAACCAATTTTGCAATTTTTAACACGAAAGATTCAAAAACAAATGTTCAGCTGATTACCTTTCAACTGGTGTATAACGATGACTCATATATAATATATTACAGGATTTTGGTTAGTATGTGGGTGATGAATGCGGGATGCGAGTGAACGAAGTGGTGAAAGAACTGCGACAAATTACATCAAAATCGCATTAGGAATGTGACTCCTACTAGTTTGTGTGTATCCGGTAACATCAATTCAATTCCAAATGTTAAAGATGATTTTTACTCCAAATTAATAATCTCATAACAACATACCCCCGAAAGAGATTTTTGTCAGCGAATTAAAACAATTTTTTTAAAAGAAATGTAAAGGGAACTCTACACGCTCATGGAAACCCGTATAAATTTTTAAAAATACAAATTAAAGGTGGTCCGTATTTCAAGAAAACTTAAGAAAAAGTTGTATGTCTGAAGCAAAAGTGATTAGTGCTTATTATATTTGACTTTGTAAGGGACAAAATCAAAATGAACACATTGAGAGGGATATTAAAATCAAAATGATAAAAATAAAGAGTTCATGTATTACTGGAAATAAATAAAAAAAAGTGTAAATACTAAAAAAACACTTATATATATATTTAATGGGCATTGCAAATAAATAATTTTTCAACTTTTAACTGGAAATTAAATGAGCATTAAAAAGTAAATAATTTTGGGCAGTGAAAATGAAATAAAAATTAACAAAAGATGTGGCCAAGAAAGGTCATTAAAGGATCGAAGGTAATGAAGAATCTAATTAAAAAAAATCGTATTTAGTAAAAAAAATCATATATAATTGTACATACACAGCATACAAACAGCAACAAGAAGGAGAAGGGGAGATTGCAAAGCCGAAAAGCATGTTGATGATGGGTTTCCAGAGCATGAAGAAGGGAAAGAAGAGAGGGCCACACAACACATCAAATCCCAGACCAAACATTACATGTCACGTTGTAGAGACTAACAAGTCTAAAATCTTCAAGAGTTCGAGGCCTAATATTAGTCTTCGAGATTAGAATAATGGTGGTTTTATTAAGGCTATATATATATATATATATGGAGGATATGCTCTTATTTCCATAGGTGTTGGATCATGTTGACAGCATTCTCCTTCCTCACTATTTACCAATAGGTCTGGTAAAAGTGAACATTGATTAAATCCATCTAGGTCAGGGGCACTATCCTTATGAAGCCTTTAAGACTGCCTCCTTCACCTCTAGCTGGTATGGTAATGGCCTTCATAATCTCTAAACAATCATCCTTGACCAAAGAAGGCAAAGGTATATGAGAGAGACCACTAAGAACGTGGTCCATATATAGGAATCTGATTATGGTCCTGAAAGAGATTTTGAAAATAAGGGATTGGAGGGCCATCTAAGAGAGTTCATTGCCATCAGAACACCAACTTCCATCCGGTTTTTGAAGACTGTGAGTGAAATTAGAATTGTCGTTCTTCTATTTACCATTGCATGAAAATGACGTGTTTCTTTCTCCTTACGCCATCCACCTTATAATCCAACACGAAATTAGAGAAGAGGGCTACGATCCGGAGCAGCCAAAGGAAGCGTGGAATTAAGCAAAAAGAAAGGAAACATTTGCAGCCACTCCAAAGCCATATCTATGTTTTCCATTGTATTAGCAGAACCATTCCCGCTGTGCTTGTCTATTTAAATTACAAAGTCTTCACACGGCACCATCCCTCCAACATGTTACTAGTTTATTATAATTAATACCCTTTAATTCTCAAATTAACGGCTATTTCAATGCAAAGTTTCATCTTATTCCAATTCAATACAATTTCAAATCTGAGTGTGAGCCTATTGAGTGAAAGAGTCCCTTAAATATATATAAATCATACACTTCACTTATAATATTTACTGATATGAAACTTATTATAGTAATGCACCCCTTTTAAGAGATAGCATCCATAACTATATCTTACTCAACATCATGATACTTCACTCGACCTTTTGTCGATTAAATTTAACCTCTCAATGACAACATCAATATTACAAGTATAAATCTAAAAGAAGAGTCAATCCTAAAAAACTAGTCTATTAGATGAGAGAGTTTCTTAAACTTATAAACTGCACTTGTAAAGCTTTCATAATGTGGGAACTGATGACAATAAACCTTGACGTTCCAACCTTTCAATGAAAGCACCTTTAATTTGGTATGCTCATAGGACTAAAGGGAGAGCTTATCCCAAAATACCAGCCTCTTGAATGAAAGAGTCACTTGCACTATTAAACCTGGCTTGGTTTGCTCTATAAGGCTCCAAATATGTGACTCATCGTAATAATTAATCACAGCCATCACGTAACTGGGGGTTAATTGATGGCACATTGTATGTTTTCACCAAGAAGGTTAGAAAACGACCCCTTGTAAATGAGTAAAACTAATAGGGTGATGCATGAAAATTAAATCTGACAAATAGATTATCATGTTTTGTTAGTAATAAAGTGGACCGACTCCTTCTTTTTTGTTATTTAATATTTCAATTAATTGTAAGCCCAAACTGCTTAGTGTGTGTTAACTGGATAATGTCCAAGCTGAACTTCATATCCCATCCAACTTGTTATATCAATATGTATGTTCCTTGAAATACTTCTGGTGTCCGTTGAAACTTGGTATATGAAATTAGGTTTTGATTTTTCAAGTTTGTAATTTCTTTCTTTTCGGTTTTCATGAGGTTTTACGCTAGCAAAAATGATAGTTAGGTCTAAAAAAAAAAA
>QFDD01001014.1:0-34432 GCA_006871305.1 Vachellia collinsii
AATTCATTTCTACAGGGCATGTGAAGTCTGGAGATCAATTAGGAGATTTATTGACTAAAGCTTTGACTGGGATACGTGTAAATTATCTGTGTACCAAGTTGGGCTTGATTAACATCTATGCTCCAACTTGAGGGGGAGTGTTGCTATGTAATTAGAGGAATAAGTGGCAGAAAACATGGGATAGGATATTAAGGAATATTGTCTCCTTGTTTTCTGCCACTCATGTATGATTTACCTAACTAGTGTACTCTATATATTGGGTGTAATCTTCTTCTGTAAATGTAAGGAAATGAGATTAAGACATTGTGTGTCTACAATATTCTTAAAGCCACCACACATGATGAGATCCAAATAGAGAATCGGTATGTGAATGAGGTTGTTCTTCTAGTTTCTTCCAACAAATTTTATGCAGAAGCTTGTGCCCAATCCATCAGCAAACGAATTAGCAGAACTCGCGATTGGGTAGTTGCCTTAAAACCCCTCATGCTGGTTCTTAGAATCCTTCAAGATGGTGATCCTTATTTCCCCGGAGAAATCTTCCATGCCATGAAAGGAGGTGCTAAAATTCTTAATCTCTCTAATTTCAAGGATGGTTCAACTCCGAATTCTTGGGATTATACTTCCTTCATTAGAACCTTTGCTATGTACTTTCACGAACGCTTAGATTGCCTTCTTACAGGAAAGCTTCAGCGTCAATTCACAATCCAAAAGAAATTGAAACAGAATAATACGTCTAATGAACCAGGGTTAAGGGCGTGAAAGCCACACTAGTGCTTGACAGAATCACTCATTGGCAGAAACTGTTGAATATTGCAATTGGATCACGCCCAACTGGGGCAGCAAAGAAAAATAGGTTGATTAAGATTTGTTTATCTTCTATTGTGCAAGAGAGTTTTGATCTGTATAGGGATATTTCTGATGGGCTTTCTGTAATCTTAGATATCTTCTTTAAGTTGCCATACAAGTCATGTGTCATTGCCTTCAAAGCATATGTTAAAAGTTAAAACATCTACACAATTCGATGGGCTATCTGGATTCTATTCTTTGTGCTCAAACCTTGGAATTGGAAAGAAATCTGAGTACCCAAGTGTGCAGAAGTTGTCTAATTAATGAGCTTATGAAGACATTGCGAGAATTTTTAAAAGATAAAGCTTCATTTTCTACAAATAATGCTCAACCACTACAATCCCCGCTTTGTGATTCCAAACACAATGTTCTTCTTTTTCCACCTCTGCCAAAGGATGAAGCAATGAGCAACAATCTGAGACTCCTTCAAAGTCTTCAGAGCAAAGATCTGAATATGGTCCACAGTGTTGATCATTGGAGGAAGCCGTGATTGTTACTACTGATGCTGACTTAAACCCGGGCATGTCATTACCAATTGATCAAACAAGGTCATGTTTTGACTTGGTGATTTTTGATGATTTCCAACAAGTAGACAAATGTAATCGGCAGGCAAAAGATCAAGATAAAAAAAAAATGCGACTTTGAGTTCAAACCATGGTTCCACAAATTGTGGGGATTTAGTGCTAGCTGAGATAACATCTACGCCCAAGCAAATAGAGCAACATGATAGTCAAGTAAGCGACCAGGAACAGAAAGATGATGCACCTTTGAAATCAAACAATGGTTCCACGGATTGTTGGGATTTAGTGCTGTCTGAGATATCATTTACACCCAAGCAAGTAGATCAACATAAGAGTCAAACAAGAGACCAAGAACAGAAAAATACAACTTTGATTTCAAACAATGGTTCTACAGATAGATGGGATTTAATGCTGGCTGAGATATCATCTACACCCGAGAAAGGAGAGCAGAATAACAGTTAAACGAGATCAAGAACAAAAAAAAAAAAAAAATCAAAAAATCCAAGAGTTCAAACAATGGTTCCATGGATTGTTGGGATTTAATACTAGCTGAGATACCATCTGCATCCAAGGAAGTAAACCAGAATGCTAATAAAGAAAGAGATCATGAACAACAAAAACCAACCCTCGGTTCGAATAATAATGGCTCCAAACTGTTGGGATTTGGTGTTAGCTGGGATAGGAACTGCTAAATCAGAACACACCTCAACTAATAAATTGTCAAATGGGATTGGCTCATGAATCCTTGATTTAATATTTGATCAGCCGTATTCAATACCCCAAGCCCAATACAATCCATCTTAGAAAACACAAGCACCGTTTTCTCCTTCCACCACTGTAAACTATAAAGCTGGTTTTACTTGCTTTTTTGATCCAGCGCCCTCATTTCAGGGAAGTGTACCAACGGTTAGTGCTCAGAATCCTATCAAGACTAGTTTGGCTCAGACTTCAACATTTACTCCTCGAGAACCAACCTTTCATGCTCAAAGTTTGAATACAATCAGTACAGAATCAGCCTTTTATGTTCCAGTTTCTTATCATATTGGGTCAACATCACCCACTTTTGATGCCCATAATGAGACAATGCCAACCCTTACTCCTCAAAATAACAACTAGACCATGAACTCTAGAACTTTTTGGGAGCAAGATTACAACAACAAAAACAAGGCCTTGTCTCACCAAGTAGAGTCGGCTATATAGATTATATAACGCCATTATACTCTATCGGCACCATTCTTTTTTTTTTTTGCCAAATATCGGCACCATTCTATGAGCAGGATTATGATGGTAAAATGTCAGAAGCTTTAACATATTGTGAAAAAATTCTAGTGATCAGAAAACAATGACTACAACCAATACTAGAGATGATTCCATTGAGGCGTGGATTGATGCAATGACCATAGCCAAAAAAATAAATCCTAAAGTAGAAACTGAGAGGAATGTATAAACCATTGCTTCCATGGATTTGACTGTGGTTTACAATTATAGCTTTCATATCTGTTCTAACAATGAGAAAGCCTCTAGTGAGTTAAACCAAGGGCAACGTTTGTTGCAGCAGCAAAACAAGATCATGGCCATGAATATGCCTCAAATGGCATTTGACTTAATTCCTCACTCTCCCTGATCCCAATCCAGTAAGAAAAAACTATCAATGAATCTTTGCGAGATATACAGTGACAAGTAGTTAACAAAGTTCATGACACTATTTGTCGGACGTTTACTCCTTTGCTTTCTTATGATGTAACGAGTAATTTAACTGTCCATATTCATCAATAGAAGGCTAATAATCATGAGTTGGGATACTTACATAGGACACTTTATATTCTATTTATTTTCTACAGTTCTTGTAATGTGAAATTTCGACATTTAATTTTGATGCAAAAAATGTAATATAATTCTAAAACCCCACAAGATAAGGCTTTGTTGTTATTGTAATTCTAATTCTAAGAGCCAACAATGACAATTTTCAAGAGAAACATACAATTGACGCACTATTCTTTGATTTTCTTTTTTACTAATATTTCTTTTGTTTAATACCATGTGGTATCCTTAACATGGGAGTTAAATAACTAATTTGATGATATTGATTAAATTAGTTATTTATAACAAATGTGTATTTGTTTTCTTAAAATATTATCTTCAATCATTTGAATTTAAACATTCTTGAAAGGAAACTCTCTTAATATGTGCAATCATTAGGAAATAATTATAAATTTAAAAAATAAAGTGGATTAAAGTCTTAATATTTAATACTAAAGTAAGCCCTCTCCTTAGCACCTATATTTAGCATCAAAGGGAGTATAATGTTTTCTGGTCCCCAATTCTCTACATTCCATATATATTGTATCATATCTCTAGTTCTTAATATAAATTTTGTTAACTTTTTTTGAAACAATAAAGAAATTAAATAAAATATTTTAAATTATATATATTTTGAAATATTTATGTATATTATTAAAGTATATATTAATTTATAAGTTAAGTAAATTAATTTGAATAAAAATAATAAACATATTAATTTATGTAGCTTTCTTAATATCTCAAAAAAAATCAATTGGGATTATATAAATGATAAAAGGTAGCACATTACATTATTCACGAACACTTAACTCGTGTATTTAATTTTTTAAACTATAATATATTTTGAAATTCCATGAAAATTGCTTCTTCTTCTTTTTTTTTTAAAAAAAAGATCCTTTTGGCAATTCTGAGTTGGAGATAACGGAAAGTGAGTGTAGGAATGGAGGAGCATTGGAATATGGATCTCCACCCAAAACCGGAATGAACACCTGGTTGGTCCGAGACTCATAAACCCCACAAAACCCTGCTTCAATCTCCGCCTCAGTTTAGAACCATAGCTGCTGAGTGCCTCAGCGGAATAACAAAATGGGGCACAAACCATGGAAGATCATACCAAGACCCCTGCTTGAAACCATTTTAAACAACCACGTTCAGCACCCTCGTGTTCCTCAGCCTCTCATTCTTCACGGACCCAGAGGCGTCGGAAAAACCACTCTCATACTTGAACGTACATTCTTTTCAGTCTTATCTCTTATTTCACTTCTGAATTTGCTTCCTCTTACAGTTTTTAGTTTCCAGGTTTGCTTGGCGATTGGAACAAAGGCCCCCACCTTACTGGGTATGTAGATTTTGCTGAAACCATCAAAGATCACCACCCACAATACAATCAGTCATTTCCATGGACTTCTTGGTCAAATTGCCCTCCACCTACTCTGTCAGATTGCCGTAAGAAGCTTGAACGCTGCCTCGAATCCATGGCAGAAAGGGGGATCATGCTTGGAACCATCACCTCCCAGCAAATATTCACCACTCTAAACAAATGGCATGGTCTAGATACAGCGCTCAAGCGAATATTGCAGAGCAGTATTGCTTCCAAATCTGCGGTTTCAAATAGGGTTTCTCTTCCCAGATTGTGGGATCACGCAATTATTGCGGTATCTGATCGATGTAATGCCAATGAGATTGATCGGATTTTGGGGTTGGGTGAGAAGGGTTGTAGTCTATCTGTTGAGGAGGCATCGTATTTCAAGGAGGCAATTGTGGCACTGAAACTGGCCAAGGAGGTTATTAAGGTTCAACAAGGTTGGAGAGCTAATGCCATTGCTCATCTGAACAGGACTGGTGGGTTTTCAAGGTCTTTGGCACATTGTTGTACTGACTGGCCCTGTTTATTGCTGGAATTGTTGTCACAAGCTGCTGAAATTGATCATTTTCAGGTAATTGTTTGGGGGGGGGGCGCTCTCTCTCTCGCTCTGTGTTCCTTGTAATAATTGAGCAATATATATATATTTATATCATGCTAGTATCATGTCACCTGTGGTTTAGTTCTTAGCTTGCAAATGATTCCAGAAGCAAAGTTTGTGAGAATGCATTTTCCTCTATGGTGTGTAGAAAAAACTTGATTTTTTGTGAAGTGAATTTGATGTTCAAATTGCTGATGCTTTCAAATTAATTGCAGCCAAAGTTGGTTATTAACAATGTTGAAGTTTTGAAGCATGCCACTCTAAATGATGAGTTGTCAGTTTGTGGACCACTATATCATGATAGTTTGATATGGAGAATAATTGCTTTGGGTGTTAACGTACGTAGTTTACCTGTGATTCTGGTGACATCCGATAGGTATGTTCCATTATCTTGGCTTGAATTTCACTCACCCTTCAGCGTTAATGACAGTTACAATATGAAACTCTTATTTAAATTTGACAGGAATTAACACTAAAGATTCTTTTAAATGCATATTTGTTGTTCATGATATAGTATTATGGTTCCAGATTTAAGAGCATCTGTGTTTCATACACTGTTTCACTGTTCTCCTTTATTGGCTGAGTGAGGACTTATGGCTTGAGGTTCTGTGGTTTTTTAGATTCTCATTTTCCTTTTATAAAAAACAACTCATTTTCCCTATTCCATGCACACAAGTTCTTAGATAACCTAGGAACATGTAATTTCAATTTCCTGAATTCTTGGAAGTTGGGATTCTTCTTGTTGATTTTTGGGATGATCACTTATTTTAGTACAATATTGAGTGCTGATGTGGTGCAAATTGTTTTTATAAACACATATTTTGACTAAACGATTATATGATATGGATAAATTTGAAGTTTCAGATGAGTGAACTACCAGATGCCTGCCTTAACAATACAGATAACACGAATAGATAGAACCATTGAGAGAATTTTATTGCAAATGTGTATTCTGTTGTTGATAAAACCGGTCATTTGTATTTTCTTTTGTATTGTAGTTTATTAAATCTTAGTTTGTACGCGTAAGAGTTGAATTTCTTGCATTGATATCTGTCAAATTCCATGCAATTATCTGTCAATATGCTTGGTCCCTGGTCTTTGTATACTCACTCCCTTTGCCTGATTTTGATATTTTTCTCATCCGTTTTCCCCCTTACTTGTGTTAAATGTTTTATTCAAATGTAGTAGTTTATCTTGTTGGAATACTTTTTAAGTATTCCAGTCTGTTCAAGAATTCTAATACCTTGTTGTTTGACTCAGTTACTATTCATACAAAGCTTTCTTGGATTTTGGATTTATTGATATATTCGTCTCCCGTGAGGTACTTCAATTGAAATCATTTACTTCCTTTCTCTTTGACCCATGCACACACTAACAATTCTCTGCATATGTGGGATGGCAGATGCATGTATATAAATGTACTTGAACTCAATGCCAAAAGTGATCTATAGTCATTTTTCTGTCTCCCTCCCTTCGTGGGGTCACTTAATGGGATTAAATAATTAATACTTCAAGCTTCCCGATTTTAAGAAGACTCTAATTACATGTTAATGTGTTTACTTTATAGGAAACGAAGTCATTGTTGTTAGAAATGCTATTGTGTGTATGTGGATATGTTGAGGTGCACTCTAGTTCTTCAATAAGCAGCTAAGTTCTAATCAATTTCCTAAGGTTGCTTCTGCAATATAGTTATGAAGTGAGGATACCACTTATGGTTGTTTGTGTGAGATACGAAGAGTTGTCTGTAACAGTTCAAGATCTCATTTGATCACGGATCTTTTCAATTTGGTTTATGCATTACTTTATTTCACTCATTGAAGAATCATTAATTGGCAGACCTTTGGATGGACTCCACAAGAAGCTAAAATGCACTTGGTTGCTGATTATTTCACTCACTCTGAAGTACGGAGACCATGTTATCTTGCTGAAAATTTTCACTTTTTTTTTTCTTTTTATTTTAGTTCCACGAACATTTTTGTGTGAATTAACCAGTAGTTTTTAAACTGCAGTGGACAATTATTGCTGAGTTACTTGGGTCAAGCCCTCGACATCTATTTGAACTTCATGTGCTCAAACAAAGCAATGATTACCAGAAGTAAGAATTATTTGAGGGTTATTTGATTCTGCTCTCAATTAATGTTATCTTGGCAATCTTACATATCATGTCTAACTGCTTTCTGCAGTTTTTACTCAGTGCAGTCTCTTTACTTGATTGATACTATACCTTTGATTAGGATTTTGCTTATGCGTTTGCTCAAATGTAGGATCGCTGGAGACAAGAGTACCTTTGAGGACATTTTAGATGCTTATTTAGCTTATTTGCAAGTAAGTTTCAACATATGACTGAAATCACGTGTCCCTTTTTAATAGAGTAAATTATTCTATCATCCCTTCAGAGATATTCAAATTGCACGACTCTTTGCTGTTATGAAAACAAATACTTACCCTCAAAAACCAAATATTAGCAAAATAACCTTAAGAATATAAATTGCATTATTTTTCTAGAAATGTTCATTAAAAAAAATTGTCTTCCATTGCTACTTATTTTTCGCTTAGCATAGTAAATTTATAGCAATTAGGTCCAAGTCCCATGCATTTCAGGGCATCCAAAAAATGAGTTGTACTATTACCATTCAGTGCATGTGAACAGTGCATTTTGTTATAGTTTTTATATTTTATATTGATATTGGTACTTGTTTTATTTAGATTGCTGTTGTAAATCCTGCCATGGATAGAGCATTGGAGATCTTGCAAAAGTTTGCAATTGATGTACGTGCTGGGAAGGTTTCAAAAGATAAAATACGTTTTGGTGCTCCTTGGAGGCATCCTCCACTGACTGATGACCCCAAGTCAAACATGGAATGGGCAAAGCTTCAACTAATGGATTTTGTACAGTCTCTAGTCAATACAGAATTTGGGGTAAGTTTGCTTCTCTCTTGTGTTTCTCTCGAGTCTTTTTGTGAGACGATTCCTAGTAAGAAAATTAAGAAAGAAAATAAGACATGTACACTAGGAAAATGTGAAATTTTAACATGTTGCCGTGAATCAGTGATATTTTTCTGATGATTGTTGATCTTCAGGATAAAAGGATATTGTTTCACTTGGTATAATCTTTTTCTGCAATTTTGATCTTCTAACTCTTTAATTGTAAAGTTTCCGTGAGTGAAATTTTTCTAATTATTTGCATTTACAAAATTTGCAAACAGGCAATCAGTCTTCTTCTATGTAACATAGTAGCCAAGATTGCATATTAAAGAAAAGTGGACCAAATTTATTTGAATTATTTGGAATCCTCAAATGATTGTTTCGTCTAAACAAGTTCATGATTCCCCTCTCTGTATAATTGTGCATTCTTAGAAATTTTATGGTTGAGAAAGGTACTCTTAGTTTGAACTCTGGAATGGTAGGGATGTACTGTAATCCACAGCGTGATGCTGCTTATTCTGTTGCTGCAGTTTAATTATCTAGCGGATTGCAGCCTAGAAATATTTGATGATCCTTCTGCTATTGCACTATTGGAGGTACATGTCTTTGATCATTTGCATTTTAATTTAGAAATCTAGAGTCCTTTTATATTCTCCCTGGTTTTTCAATTTCAAAACCTTTTGCATGTCTAAACTTTCATTCTTAATCATCAATTTTTTCATCATTATATCTTTTTCTTTGAATTATTGATGTGCTAAATCCTGGCCCTTTTTTGCTGTAGGTAGGATTGCTTTATTCTCAAAGAGAACCATCCTTCATGCGCCCCATATCTAGGGGAATACAGAGATGCCTTGTAAGATGGTAGGTAATTTTCTCAAGTTTCAGTACACTTAGAATGACCGGGAACTTGTACAAATATTTAAGCTGATTTTTTGGTTGCAGGCTTGTCCAGCAGCAGATGGAACTGAGTTTCCTCAAGTCAATATATTTCCTGTGGCATAGGATAATGCGTGGACGAAGTTATCGGCATTTGATGTTGGAAATTGGCTATAAGTAGAGTGTAGGAGTATGTAAGGCATTCATTGAATCATTTTCAATTTTTTCCCCTCCTAATTGATGCTTGCCTGATGAATAAACATTTGGAGCATGACATGTAATTGGTCTGCATCATGATCAAGTTTGGTGGTTAGATAACTCATAATTGATGGACTTCATCTGTCAAACTTGATATGCACAGACCAGAGTTAGAAAATGAGGAAAATAGAGAAAAGCAGTTATGTGAAAGCTGGAAGCAAAGATAGATGTGTTCGATAACCTCCTTCCAATCCAATGTCCTCCCCTGCCTCCCTTGTTTACAGTCATGTTATTTTCCTTAATCCTCCCACCATTATCTGTCCTGGGGGGAATAATTTGAGTGAAAGTTTTTTTCACCCCAATTTTATGTGTCTTAGATATGGTTTGATTTCCAGGTTCTCTTTGGAATTGACAAGTTGAGGAAGTCTTCTATGAAAGTTCATGGAAAGATGTAAGTGGTTTGATGAAGACCAACTTTTTTAATACCCTAAATGAAATAAATCGAACTCACCAAGAAGAAAAATTTTAAAATAATTGAAATGGCCTTGACTGTGCTTATTGCTTACTATATTCTTGTCTGGTTTCTCACACAGATTACTGAAATAAACTTTTCTTCCCTGGTGTTTACATCAAGCAGTTGCTTACGACCGTGCCAAGGCTTAATTTTAAGAATTGTTGAATTGTGAGTTTTCCTCCTTAAGCCTAAGTTTTTATACTTTTTAATAATTAACAAGTAAAAAATGATGACAAAGTTTGTTTTGCTCATCCAATTAATATATCTGGATTGTTGCTGTCATTTTTCCCGTTTTTGGTTTCAACTAGACATGTCTCTCTATATATTTGTAAGAGTCTAAATTATGAGCTGCACTGTGAATTGTTTGTGAACATTTCCACTTGTAAGGGATGCATGTAGATTCCTGGCAAGGGCTAACGTTGAGGTGTCTAATTGTTTATGACCTAATCAAATTCATTGTTCAGTCTCTTGTATTTGTAAATCCATCTCTTGCGGCTGCTGTGATCATCAACTACAAGTCTTTTATGTACTGCTCTCACTGGGTTCTTGAATTTCTCTGCAAAATGACACTGGCTTCTTATTTGAGCAGGTTATTCAGCTGACTGTATTTAGTACCTAATTTCCATCAATAGGCTCAAGCCTGCCTGACTTCAACAAGAATCTCTTACTTGCACATATTTCTTTGGTATTTAAAAAGGTGATTCTCACTTCAATCATTATTTATTCCTTGAAGGATGTCAAGAATCCACTTATTGGATTAATCCTTATGCCTTTGCTTGCTTCCACACTGAAGTTTCAAAGGCGAGGTTGTATAAAAATAAACACGTGCATGCAAGTTGATGGCATAAAAGTTTGCTTGGCATGCATGTGTATAAGCTCATGGACATCCCAATTTTATTTCTATTTTCAGTTTTTGTGGGATTTAGTTTACAGTAGAACACAATAACAATTATATAATTAACTTTATCAAGTGGGATAAAGTTTTGTTGTTTTTACATGGGGATTTCAAGTGATGTAGATTGGTTTATGTGTTATTATAGAACTAGTTGACTAGTACTTTTCAGGTCTAGGGAGGAGGGATCGATGTATCTGTTGGTGAGTTGAATACGTCCATCAGCATCAGTGCTATATATATATATATATATATATATATTCAGAAGGACGAAGTGTTGCTTATGATATCATTGGTAAGAAATATTTATTCTGAGGGTTCTAGCCTGATTATGCATCACTGAACTAATGGTGTGTGTACTTCCAATCCACAATACACGTCACTTCTACTTTGATTCCAGTATCAGTTATTTAGAGATTAATTAATATTTAAATGTGACGCCTTATACACACAGTCTCCTTCAAAAACCTCATTTAGTATATGAAATGTTCAGATTTTTTGTTAAAAAAAATTAAGAGCAATTTAATAAATCAACTATCATTTATTGCTTTCAATGAACAGTTGAAATAACTTGCGTTGTGGACTAAAGTGGGGAATATGCATATTGATGGCTTTGAATATAATGCTTGGGAGTGGGGCAATAAATGAAACTCTATTGATATACTCTGTAAAATCATCGTCACCATGGTGCGTTAGAATATGCCCACGTGTTGATAAAAGAAAAGTCGCATCTCATTTGAAAATAATGTTTTGTTACTAAATGTAAGATCTAAATTTATAAGATGGATGGTCAAAAAAAAAAATTTATAAGATGGGAGGAGTACAATTAAATGCTTATCCTTATGCTATAAAGATAGGCAAAGGTTTTGACTTTGATGATAAATATAAGACTTTAAGTCAGTTCATCTTTGAAATAAATTATCTACATTAATTACACATTACAATGCATTTGATTTAAAAGGATGTTTTAGAAAAAATCATTACATATTAATTACAAATAATGAATTTAACTAATTCCTTTAATACTCTCAAATTTATTATTTAACTCTTATATTAAAAATTGGAGTTAGTATGTATATGGTACAACTAATGATGATTCGATCAAATGGATGATGTTGGTTCTTCGTATTGTAATAAATTAATATTTAAATTCTCTTTAAAATGGTGGCCACATTTGGTGTATGATGGTGCTTTAACAGAAATGCCTCCTTTGTGAGGAGTTCGCTCAACAAAAATATGTGTATGTGAGGGTACAAAATACAAAGAAAAAACCTGAATTTTATGATACAGTAGTAAAAAAATTGAAAAAATTATGCTGAGATCCCGTATAAGAGATTATACGATTAAATAGTCTCATAAAATTACGTATTTATCCTCAAATCCCATTAACAACCCCATCTCAGTGTATTAACAACCCCAAGACACTTAACTGTAAATAAGTAATTCTATAAAACTGTTTAATTGTATAATCCTTTAAACAGAATCTCATCATTATTTTTCCTAAAAAAAATTTAACAATACAGTAATAAAGTGAATAATGATAAAAGAAAATAGACCACAGATGAAAGAAACAAGTACAAGAACTTACACAACTATAATCGTTTTGAACTGGATTCCATCACATTGTTATCCTAATTTGTGTCCCTCTAGTTCACAAATACAAGCTTTTTAAAGTTTAAATACACGGATTAATAAGAAATGAAATTAGTAACTATATTACCAAATTTGCCCCTAATTAATATGTTAAATAAGGGTTAAAGTACGTAAAACTCTCTAAACTTTAGGTCAATTGTATATCACCTTTCTAATCACTAAACATTCAAATTAAGGATTTTAACATTTAATATTTGATTATTAATTCTCATACCATTAAAATTACCGTTTGAATTTAGCGGTTTTTGTAATGTTAATTTTTTTTTTACTATATACTATGTTATTAGAATAAATGAGAGTATTACTATAAAAAATAAGAAATAAGAGTATAATTGGAAAAATATTAATAAATAATGCTTTGAATTTCTAAAAAAGACAAAACCACAACAATGAAGCATGATCCCACTAAAATAGAAATAAAATGAAACAAAAATATTTCCGCAAAAAAATTTTTATTTTAAAGCTGATGTGGCATAAATCCATTTTCTAGAAATCAATATCAATCCATATAATAGTGCATAGTCATATGTAGAATTCACAAAGTTAATTATAGTAAATAATAGCGATATTCATTTCTCAAATTTCATGAATAATTTATAGAAAAACTAGATTGTCTTGAACTAACACGTAATCATGCACTTGAACAAAAAGGTCATGCAAAAGGAAGACAAGAATAAAATGCAATTGTTCTTATAAGCAATTCCAAGAAAATAAGCAAATGTTGAGGAAGCAATTCGTTATGTTGTAAACAAACATAAATGCGATGAATTTTTTTTTCCAGTAAAGTATATATATCTTTTTACTTGAGACAATCTTATCAAATGTATTATCAGATTATGAATGTGAGCATCCCTACCAATAAGAATTTAAATTTTAATTCATCACATTGTGAGAGTTAAGCTCATTCCCCAGCACTCAACCTCTATAATTGGTTAAATTATTGTTATCACCACTTTATAATAATTATGACTCCAGCATTTGTTAAAGGTTCACGTACCAGTCCCTTTTTATGGAAATGTAATGAAGTTATTTCTTTGATTAGGGTGTTTGGAAAATGACACACAAAAACTCACAAGTTATACTTGTATGACCATCCAAGATTTTAAAATCAAAACTTCTCTCTAACCTAGCAAAAATTACTTGCTCATCATCGTTCCTTTTCCTTTTTAATATATAGCATTACTATTGATTGCGTCGAACACTAAAATTAAGCAATACTCTCCTAACATCAATTTGATAAAATTAAAACCTTTATTCCAATATATAATAACAAATTTAAACATCATCATGCAACGTACGTTTGGGAAAATTAATTATACCTTCAAAAAACATTAATAATAACTTCAAAGATGCCTGTGAGAAACTGGTGATATGGATTCTTCCTGCGGGTTTACTCTGTAGATCCCTATATATATAAACTGTTTTATGTAATTCTGATATATATATATCCGTTTTTCTACACACACACACACACATAAATGATCGATGTGTGTGTTTTACTTCTTCCAGGTGGCGAATCACGGAATACCCCATCAGCTAATGGACAAGGGGGGGAGAGTCACCAGGGATCATAACAAGTAATGCATGGAACAAAGGCTCAATGAGGTTGTCCCAGGCAAAACCCTAGAAGACGACGAAGAAGAGATCAGAGACATGGACTGGGAAGAAAGCGTCATCTTCCAGGCTCCAACGTTTCTGAGGTCCGCGACGAGTAGTACAGGAACGTGATGAAGGAGTTTGCTTTGCATAAGCTGGAGAAACTTGCCGATAATGTTGGGTTAGAGAAAGGCTACTTGAAGAAGATATTCCATGGGTCGTCACCATCAGTGAGCTTTAATTGAATAATAGTAGAGTCTGCGCGTGCGTGCGCGTGTGCGCGTGTCCTCTTCTCTTTCGTTTTTTGTCCCTGTCTGATAAAGAGAGCCAACGTGGAAGGCAATTGATGGGACCACCATTGATGATGGGGGTAATCAACGCCATGCTGGCAACTATGATGACAACAAAAGCAAGCTATGATTTGTCAGAATCTTAAAAATTAATTGGAGCCCTCATTTCCCTTCAACAAGTAAACAGCTTTCTTTCGGCTTTTCCCTCACACAGAAAGGACTTTGGAACGGGCAGGGTCCCACGCGCTCGACTGCCCTTCATTCTCCGTCTTCTCCAGTTCTCTGCCCCTTCACACCCCTTCCATACACACTATCTTAGCTACTATTTTATGAATACTGTTATTATTATCAATCCTATATTTATTAATATCGTTGTAGAACCAAAGAAAAAAGAGATTTCCCCCCCTGAAACTTCTTGAATTTCTCACGAGTCTGAAGGGAAAAGATCAGCACATATCTACACTGTTTCTCATGAATTGACTGCTTGATAAACATCAATGAAGAGGAGAGAAAAGAAAAGGGATTGAGGGCAATCCAACATTCAGACTAGAAACATAAAACCACTACTACGATTTTTCCCCCTTATTCTAAAATGCCAGAAGAAAGACCATTCCTTTGTCGCTGCAATGCAATGAAGGAACTCTTCATTTTTACACTAACTTATTCCAGAGAGGAGGATCCGGGTTTTGCTCTCACACCAAAATGAAAAGAAAACCCCTATGTTCATGTTTCTTGGGCTTATCACCACCTCTGTGAAAATGAGAATGACATGGGCAAATGTGCCGACAGGCTGGAAGTATCAAACGATTCCACGAACCTCAGATCTGAAACTCTTGCCTTGGCTGCTGCAAAGCGTAGGTACTCATCAAAAACTGATGACAGGCACCATTTTTGTAACTTCCTGAAGCAGCCCACCACACAACCCGTTCGGTGCTGTAAAATGGAAGAGGGGCAGCAACTTTTTACTCATTTTGAATCATTAAACCGTGAGGAATTCCCACTTAGTTGGCATACATGAAAGCGTTTCGCAAAATATAGGTTTACAGAACCAAGTTAAATTATGTTGTTGGGTACTCGTATTAGACACAACACTTTACACTTTGGTGGGTGATTGCGCCGGTATATTCATGCTTCTCAAGTCAACATACTCCCATGAATGGCTCATTATATAAGGAGTTTGACTTTTCAAAATGTCTAGTAGATATTAATACATTCAACCTCATGAAATGTCTAGGTTTTTCATAGAATTATCATAGATGAATTGGGATGTGTTCTATGCATGCCAGCTAGTCAGCTAGGCACTAGGCAGGGCGCCAGTACATCATGGGTCACATAGGATATTCCATAAAGTCAGTAATGATAAATGAAAAAAAAAAAAAAGTTGAGTGAATTCTAACCTTTCCCCGTTTACAGTGAATTAAAACCGGGTGGTTCATCTCATCTGCATTATAGATAATGAAGCAAATATAATGAATGAAACTGCAGCTAAAGCCAAAAATGAAGGGTGAGAGAGATGAGCCGGGCTATGATATATACCAAGGACAACTCTTAGGGCCTGACAGATTGTGTCCTCTGGGATGCTTACAAAAGGCTCCTGGATGCACAATTATCAGTGTCAGTTTACAAGGACCATTATTTCCTAAAAGATTAAGTTGTCATCTCAACTGGAAACATAATTGTCATTTTTGTAAACAAGAAAAATAGTATATGTCCATTTCGCAACAAGTAATACGGAAATTCTTGGTTAGGCACGAAGAAAATGTGAAATCCCAACATGTTTATATATTTTATTTATGATAATTTGGTCCACTAATTCTCTGCAGACCAAATATAACTGAGAATGTATTATAGAGATATTAAGTTAACCACCCAGCATTAAACCCTTTTCTCCAATTAGCTAACTAATTGATTAGACTGAGGCAGTATCCAGATCTCAAGTTTAGGCGATATTGCGCCCTCATTATTCTAAAATCTGAGGCATGAGATGCATGGCTGAAATGCAGAAGACTTGCAACATTTATTCATAGTTCTATTAAAAAGACCAATTCCAAGCATCATAATTATGAGGAAGCAGAAAAGAATATTAAGATGATAAACAAACAAGTCCTGAGTCTTCAACCATATATAGTAATTAAAACAACATCGGTGGGTGATGCACAAGATGAGCTGACGAGTAAAAGAGCTCCAACGAAAACATATTTTATTACTATTACTATTAAAGTATTAATAAGAAATTCCTTCAGTGGGGGACGGACATTTTTCTGCTACAATATAATCAGCAACAAAAGAGAAAATAAACAATTCATATCTTTTTTTGGATTTCTCCTCCAGTATCTCAAGATTGGTCATCTTTTAGGCACATCAACAACCTCAGACTAATTCGGATCAAGACATAACAGGAACCATTAAAGTTGGCACCCCTAACCCTAGAGTGCTGCATTTCCACGTCTTGAACCTGAAACATGTGGTTAAGCTAGAATAGCTCCAGCCAGTTTATCTAACGAGGTTAACAATTCTTATCTTTTGACTTTCATTGAAGAGCCAAAATAAATAAAAAAAAAAAAAAGATAATGCATGTTCTGGTTCTTATGCACATATTAGGTTTCAAGATTTATAATCCAAATACAGGCTCATGAAATAGGGACTTGGGTGTTCTATAATTCCATAAGGGTGGAAGTACTCTTCATAGACTATAATATGCTATCAATAATCCGATCCATCAAAAATCTTAACAATGTGGCTCAAAGTTTAAATCCAAACACTCAAGTTTCTTCACCATTAACATAAACTCATGAAGAATAACCTATGAATACTACGCGTTCTCCCATAATTTAGCATGTGGGTCCTAACAATATGATACATTTCAGATAAAGTTTTTGAAATTTAATAAATAGATATATTACTATATACATGTGTGTGAGGAATATGATGAGTAAAAGATATAATCTCAGTCTTGTCAAACAAAGGAATAATAATGTAATTCTGTGTGTTTTACTTGTGGTGAGAACTAGATATTATAATAATGAAAGTGAACGCACGCAATCTAACAAACAATTTGCAGAACACTTTTAGGATGAAATTTTTATAAATATGAAATGCTCTGTAATAGGTGGGCTAGGTCATGTCCAAAACGACAATAATCACCCAATACGTATACTAGCTGGATCAACATATTAATGATTTTATATGATGATCACAGTTATATTATGACTGCTTTTTTCCGTGGAGTTAAATTTAGCAGTACTTTTCTCTTTTCCATAAGATCCTCGTCTTGCATCCTACATATGATTATATTTGGCTATTTGCAATATGAAGGGGCAAGTTTATGATTCACGAACAGAAAACATTGCTGACAAATCCATCAATAGGCCCATTGTGCAAACAACAAAATTGTAACCATAATATCTAAGTCATTTATTATTCCAATAACAAGCGAATGTCAAAACCATCTATGCCCAAGGAAAAGGCTTCACCTGCCCGCTTGGGTTCCTTCTACCTTGATTTCATAAGCGAAAACTGAAGATCCAATTCTCGACATTACTATGCTCAAATTATGATAGATCCAATTCTAATCACTACTAAAAATTATGAAATAATATAACAGAACTGAGTTAAGATTGTCTGAAAAACGGAAAAAGAGATTTAATTTCAGAAAAAGTTATAGGATGCATTCTGATCGTAATACCAAAGAAAAGGAAAATATCAACTGCAGAAATAATGACAACAGTTAAGTTCCCTAGACATGACGACCCTTATATAATATAATAGTTTATATCCAATAATTCTCGGTAGCTAGTTTATCTCCGTAGCCACTTCAAGAAAAGATGGCACAAAATAAAAGATGAGAGTGACAGGTCAACTGGGTTAGATATGCATTAATCTTTGTGCAAGTTACCGATATTGTTATTCAACACAATCAAGTAAATGAAAAATCATAATCAAAAGAGACCATCCAGAAAGCAAATTCAGAAGAACAAAGTCATTCCCATTATATAACACAAACTTCAAAGAGCTAGATACCTTGTGACCATCAATCCCAAATTGATGAAGCTTGATCCCATTCGACTTCAAGAATTCTAAGCTTTCCTCCGGATACGGCTCCGGACAGAGGTATCTGAAAAACCATAAGAACAAATTCAGCACAGAAAAGGCTTAGTGGCAGCAGAGACCGGATGAAGGAATCGAGATTTTTCCTGTTAAGAATGAAAAGAAACAATAAAGAATCCATTTATAGGGTTCTGTACATACACGACGGAGCGGAGACCGAGAGACTTGAGGAAGGAGAAGTTGGCGGGTTGAGGAAAGCCGGACCGGAAAATGCCGTTATCCACCATCGAGAAATTGATAGGCTGGACGAAACAATTCTCGTCTTCGCCGTCAATGATCTTCTGAAACCCACCACCATCATCGGCAGAGACGACGGGCGGTGAGAGTTCGGCGACACCCAAATGGGTCTTCTCTTTACTCTGCCGCTGCTGGTGGTGGAGATGATTGAATTCGAATTGAAGGTCTTCCACTTTCATATTTCTATAATTAAAAAACCCCAAAAACGGAAAACAAAATATCGGGTTCTAAAAAATCGCGAAAATACAGTCACAGGAGATTTTATAATAATAGAGAGAGAGATTGGAATCGCAGAGGATATTCCAAAGTACCTTGACAGTTGAAAAAAGAGCACAGGAAAGAAGAGGAGAAAGAAACAGAGAGAGAAAATGGTGAGATGCAGTGTAAGGAGATGGCGGAGACAATCGAAGTGAAAGAGAGAGGCTGTATATATAGAAGAATTAAGAGAGACGACGCGGGAGAGATGAAGGAGAGGAGAGAGAGTGGCGTGGCAACGAGGGAGGGAAGAGAACTTCTTCGTCGTCTGGTTTTGGATTTGAGAATCAAAAGGTTTAATTTTTTTAAAAACATAAAAAAAAAATTAACGAACTCATATCTTTCTTTCTTCTTTTTTTATTTCAGTGAGAAGAAAAGGGCTTCGGCGCGTGGAAACAGAATAAAAAGTGCAAATAGTTTCTTTCTTTTTTTTTTTTGTTCAAAGGAAAATAGTTTCTTGAGATAATTGAACTTTCTGTAAATTCATGTACAATATATTCTCTCCCTTTTTAATGGGCATTCAATATCTTCTCTTGCATAGTGCATTCACACCACAACATTAATTGTTAATTATGCACTACACACTGTATTTATTTATTATTTATTATACTCTCTCGTGTCTCCATTGGAGAGTGCCTTCTGTTCTGTCAGATGTTATTGGTCCTTTTAGAAAATATTTTTTAATTACTAAACATTGGATTAGTTTTGTGTTTGGCAACCATTTTAAAACTATAGTTTTAATTTAAGGTATGATTTTAAAAACAGAGTTGATAAATACCCATCAAAATTTAGAATAGTTTTTTACTCTTAAATTTATAATTTTATATGAGTCATAAAAACATTTTCAAATTCTTCATAATAATTTTTAATACTCAAAATCTAAATTTGGCGGTTGAAAGTCATAATTCTCTAAAAGCGATTTTTTTCTACTTTTTTATAAACTATTTTTTGAAATCAATTTTCTTGTTTTTTTCTCCGAATGTTATTTGTCCTTTTTAGAAAAAAATTTAATTACCAAATATTGGATTAAATCACATTTAGGATTTAGCATCTAAAATACTTTTCATCAGCGCTCTCCTAAATTAATTTTTCGTGTGTCACTTTTTTTTAATGGCACTTAACATTCTTTTTTTAATACATAATAACACTTACTATTTTAAATTAATTTTTTTCATCCTGCTTTCTAAAATATTCTACAGAAGCACTTATATCCTAAGTTTGACGTGTTTCATAGCTATTGACAAAAATAATTTAAAGACAAAATTGTACCAAAATTAACTATATAATACTAGATACCACCGGTGGAAATATAATTTAGAATGTTGAATGAATTAAAAATCACTCTAGACACTAAATGCATCACAACCCTTAAATATTTTGTTTATGCGTGCTCATATTTAATAAGAGCAATAAGAGAGTATAAATTAATTTTAAAAACCACTTGAATTCATTGATGTTAATATGTGCAATATTAGAAACCACTTAAATTTTACGATAAATTTAATATTTGTAATTGACTTATTGATATGTGTGAATTGGTTAGAAGTGACATACATCTAGCAAAATTAGTTTAGATTATCTTTTTTAAAAAAATATCGAATTTATATCTTTTATATATTATATTATTACTATCATATTATGAAAATTTTTATTTGTAATTTAGTTGTCAATTAATCTCATATATTAAAAAAGTTATGTGCGCATGTGCTTGCCTCTCTTCTTCTTCTTGTTTCTTTTTCGGCCAACGTATGGGCTTGTCAATAAGTTATAAGTAGATATTCGTTTTTTTTTTGGTATAATATTCGTATTATTTATTTAACATGTTAGCACCACTTTCACTGATTAGATAAAACTTTTTTAATTAACAAACTAACAATAACATGATATTGTTATTGTTGTTGTTATTGGGAAAACATGAGATTATGATTTTCTTATTATACATCTAGATTCTAATTATCAGCAAAAGATATATATAATCGTATTTATCATTATATAGTTTTTATAGAAAATCTAAAAAATGACGGGAGTTGTTTGATAGATATAACTTGCATTGTGTTGGCCAAAAAAAAAACTTGCATTGAAGCTTGTTTTGTTATTTGTATTAATATTTCGAAAATATATATTTTATTGATGATATATAAGTCAACAGTATTACATTCATACAATATGTAATTGAATAGATAATTAGAATGGTTTTAATTAATTAATTGTCATGTTTAGTTTAATGTTATCAATAAGTCATATACTTGGAGTGACATACAAATGATTCATCACAATTATAACTTCATATTAAAAGATACAGTTTTATTTTAAATTCATAAATGAGAAGACTACAATCAAATGAAATAAAAGCTTCTCCTTAAAAAAATTAATTCGATCATGAGTTTTCACAAATTTGTATAATTCAGATATTGATTAAAATGAAACATTTTTGTGAGAAATTTCCTTAAAGTAAATTAATTAAAAATCATCAGTTATCCCCTCCCCCACCCCCACCCCGGTGGGGCCCAAAAAAAAGTCATAGGGAAAGTTGTCATCTTCATATATGAAGAACATTTTAGCATTCAAAGCTTGACCCAATAGAATTAATGATTGAAAAGGCTTGATATATAATACGCGTTTTAAGGAAGCTTCCTGTTGAAAAAAACATTATAATTATTTCCACATTAAATAAAGGAAGAATTTGGACAAATTAATAATAGAATTATACCTTTCAAAATTATGCAACTGACCTTCCACATTATATAATTGAGCTTTCACATTATATATAACTGAACTTCTAAATATGCAACTAAACTTTCACAATATATAACTAAATCTCTACAATGGTGCAACTGATCTTCTACATTATGTAATTGAGTTTTCACATTATATGCAAATGAGCTTTCAAATATACAATTAAACTTCTACAATGGTGTAATGACATGTTTTATTTTCTAATTAATTTGTTAATAGGAATTTACCCCCAATTCTCCCTTAAATAAAATATAAAAAAAAGTATACTTTCTATGTAAGTTAACAATAGAGGTAAAAAGTGTTATCTATATTAGTAGTTTTATTGACCTGAATTTAAGATACATTAGATTATTATGTTATTATACAGTACTTGTCTTTACAAATTGGTGGAAAAAATCACTATAGCCTGCATGGAAAGTGCTAAAGTACTAAACTCTCCCTTCTAATGGCCTTTTTTTAACCTAAATGGAGAAGTTCCCCTGTAAGGCTAAAAATTCGATCTCATTTATAATAATATGTTATTGTGTGATGAACACAAACTTAAAGTGAAAGCTAATCCCAAAAATTTAGCAAATTAGAAGGGAGAGTTCTTTTAATTATAAATCACACCAAAACCGTGAAACTTCGCAATGTGGGACTTCTATAATTGACACCCCTTTAAAAGCTGATATTCCCAATGGAGCTTCACACCATGACACTTTACCTTCTACAATTCTACTTTTATAACCATCCACGGGTAGCTTTTTCCGTGAATATCGAACTCCCAATGAAAACACCAATTTGATGATCATAAGTCTAAAGGAAGAATCAATTTCAATAAACTAGCATATTAAGAGAAAGAATCTCTTGATTTACTAAACAACATCACACTTGTAAGATTTCACGATATGGGATTCGTACCTTTGCCACTCCTTTAAGAGAGGTGTTTCTGATGGCTTCAACCTACAACATTTCACTCATCCTCATACCAGTCAAGATCCTATGTGGGAAGGCTTCACTGTGAGCATTGACCCCTTAGTAAAAGCATTAATTAATGAACATAAGTTCGCATTGATTGATGAACACAAGTTTAAATAAAGAACACATCTTAAAATATTAGCTTTTTAGGAGGGGAATTTGTTTAATTTATAAATCACACTGTGCCATTTCGATGAGGGAATCATGACATGTTGTTAGTGGCTACCTCTCTAACTCAAAATGGGGGAAAAAAGGAAAAGTAAGTACTAGTTGTAAAAGTGGGTTTATAGGAGATTAAAATATATAGTTGACATATCACCTCACGTTCAACGGTTATAAGGACATGAGGCTTCAAAATGGAGGGTCCTCCTGAAACGAGCTTGTAATTATCAACCACCATCTTCTATTCTCTTCATGTGCCTCGCCTTAAAATAATATAATGCCTTTTCACATACACCACTTTTTTTTAATCAAGTTACATTATTCATATTATATTTGATCAATAATATAGCTCCTTTTTTTAAAAAAAAAAATTCATTGGGTACATTCAAATGCTGTCTAATTACTTGTCAGTTTATCACATATATTAATTAATGAGAATATTTGCTCTTATTTTTAGCAATATTAATCTTATAATGTTAAGCCTAGAATTGATATAGAGCTTGTTTGAGATTAATTTTTGAAAAGTGAGTGTACGCAATTTGAGATAAATATATGAGAAGAGTTTTATCTCGACTAACGTTAAAGTGATTTTGGAAGTAGTTAACAAATGATGTGATCCAGCAAGCTGATTCATCAAATTCAAATGAGCCTTTACAAATTCCAAGTTGACCAATCACAAGAGCAAGGGTCAAGAGAATCAAGGAAGCATTGAATGGGCTTGTGGAAGAGATTTTAACATGGCATTTGGATCAACAAATGAGAAAGAAGACTCCAAGGACGTTATTAATGTGATTTGGACTGAAAATGGATATGTAGATCATATTTTAGGCTCGAAGGCTTCAAATTAAAGGGTTTGGACCATGGGCTATACATAGAAGGCGTCATTTAAGCTTAAATAATCACATTTTGGGTCAAATTGCTTATTATCTTTAATTTATTTCTTTTACGTGAAATTTGTAATTTGAATTAGATATGATTGGATAGAAGATATCCTTATTCCTAGATTTTAGAATAGATATCAGTTTTATATTTTATCTTTTTAGTATCCTTTTAGATTTTAGATTGAATTTTATCTTTTTTTATGATAGGATTTCAGAATGTAATATCTATAAATACATTGTACTCCTCATTCTTGAGATCAGATTATCAGATTATGTTTTTGAATTGAGTTTGCAAGATTGCAACTTTAAACTTGAGAATGGATTTCTCTCTAAAGTTCTTTATTAAACTAACAGATTTATCAAAGCTTGATCATCCTTGTGGCGTCTTCCAACACTTAGGGTTCTTGTTCTTCTGTGTTCAAGGGTTCAAGTGGATTATCAACCTTTGTTTAGCGTTATTGGGATGCGTCTATTTTAAATTGGCTGTGGGTTCTTGGAATCTTTCTCTTTGGGTTCACACTAATAAAGCCTTGTTTCTAATTATGTATGTTCTAGTGATAGATTGGTTTACACACCAGCTCATCATTTCGATAGAGGCTCCAAACTAATAGACTAAAGAATCTAGTACTCTCTCTCTTTTTTGTGAGAGATCAATCAAGTTCCTCACCAAGTTGGAAAACAGCATCCATTCATTTAGTATCAATTTTTTCCCTAACCACACATGTTTTTATTATTATTAGAGGCAATACAAATAATGTTGGGTGTTAAATATGAGCACTTTTCTAAATAGATATTTAAATATTGATTCTTCACATACCTCATGTTATTAACAAGTTGGGTCTAGTGGAAATGATTATAATCCCTCGTAATATAACGAACAAATGTTTAAATGATTATTGAGAGATATACTCACATTTAATGTTAGATAGTGATTCGATTCAAACATGTTTGTCTTCATTAGAAAAATGCTCACCTTTAGCAAAATAAATACCCCACGTTGGAAGGGTACTCTAAATAAAATCTAATGAAATTGGAAGTTAGTTAGTCCAACTTGAATAAACGAATCTACCCAACTTGTCTCCATCGTTTGGGTCATTTTGCGGAATAATCATGAAAATGTGTTCGTTATCTACCTCATAATCACCAGATCACTTGCAACATTAGATATGTGTGTGTTACCTTTTTCTGGAGGATTAAAATATATTAATAAAAGTAAATAGTAATACTAGCATAGTGCCATGATTAAGATTTCCATTGCGCCCCTTCACATGTTGAAGGGAAATAATCAGCAACATTAAGATGAGAATATTTGTTTATACTCTTTTTTGTAAGATTTGCACTAAATTTTTCATCTCTAAAATAATGGTGAGCGAATAATATTCTGTAAAAATATACGCACTAAATATAGATCCACATATAATAAAGAATAAAAATATGCATTCTAAGCAACATATGTTGGGTCTCCTAGAAGGAGATTATCATTTACAACTTGATCAAAAAAGGTTCAAATATTTATTGAAATGATATCTATATTTAATACCCGACGTTTTGTCAAACAAAATTACCTTCAATAAGATGATACATGTTGCTAACAAAAAAAAATATTTATTCTATGCCACTTGAAAAGCATTTCTTATATTATTCTCCCTTATTATTTTTTGAGTTAAAGAGACAGACAGTAATAGCCTGATATTACATGAGATTCATTTGAAAAAAAAAATAATAATTCATTTCACTAGCCTGCAGCCCTGCAAGACATAGTGAAAAAGATATTTTAAAATAAATAATGATTTTCTTTTTGTCTAGAAATTATAAATAATGATAAAGAACAGAGGAAGGCATATGGAAGGAATATGCGGAGCATCGGAGAAGTAGTGTGTACTGTGTACTGAATTTAGATTACAATATTTGAAGTGAAGTGAGTGGGAAATTATTACAGTGCTCATCTCAGCTCAGGACTGCGACCACCCTCCGCCACATAACTCATTTTAATAAATAAATAAATAAAATGTTGTTGCTCAGTCTATGGGCCATTATATATAGTGGTTTCACAACAGCTGCTACTATTTCCACAAAAAGCGAAGGAAAAGTACATTAAAAATTAAAAAAAGATTCTGCCTTTTCTGATCTCCTTTATTCTGCACTCTTTCAATGGTCATTATTTAACCAATTTCCATTCTACACACCCATATCTTAAAATATCTTCAAGGCTAAACTAATATTAAATCTAAGGGTTAAGGCCCTTTTTACCTTAGAAAATTTTAGGTCAAGAGTGCTCAAAATTCAAATTTTTTTTTTTTTATCTAATGTTGTTCCTGAAGTTTTAAATTGAATCAATATCCCTTTTAAAAAGTTAAAATATGATAAATGTTGCCCCTAACAATATAAAATATTAAGTTTGACATTTAATTTTAACCAAAATTACTGATGTGACATAAGATAGAATTGCTCTATTTCTACATTTCTAAAAAAAAAGTGCACTAAAAAAAAGTTTTGAATGTTGAGAGCTCTTAAACAAAAACTTTGGAAACAAAAATAGACTTTAACCCTAAATCTAACTTTTATATTTATCATTAGCCTTGTAAAATTCATAAAGGGAAATTAATATAAAATCGGTTTGACGACATTACAAATCAATATGAGAAAGGTGATGGAAACTTTGATCATTAATTAGGGTCCATCTTGATTTCCTTTTATTTTTATTAAATTCTATTCTTTTATAATATTTTTTTGGACATATATATAAGGGGTAATAGGAAGAACTGAACTTGCAATTTAACACTACAAGATGAAAAATATGTCGCTATAACATATACAGGGACATTGATTTTAACCTTTATATAGTATGAGTCAAAAAGTTCCTGGAATTGATAGAATTTTTATGGTAAGATTCACAGATTATTTAATTAATAATTAAGGTTCCCACGTTGTTAATAAAATTCCAAATTCATAAATTGCATTTCTACAAGTTCAAAACACTTTCATTGATGTTTAATATCTAGTTAAAAATTAAAGAGGACTGTGTTATTTTTTAGTTTGTGTGGAGGAGATGGGGATCATATGGGGCATCTTTTATTATTGTGATTGGGTCAAAAAAAAAAAAATAGTACGCTAGCTTTATGGTTTCACTTCCAATTCAAAAGTTGATTCCTTAGGGCCAAAAAAATAAATTGTGGCTTAGTGGCTATATGATATGGAATCAATTCGAATTTTGAAGACTTTGAAAAAAGCTAAAATTACGTTGCCTTCACTCTCTGATTTTTTTTATCCATGAATATTTTGGTTTCTTAAATGAATTTATAAATTATAAATGCATTGTAAAGGGGAAAAACAAATTTCTTTCATACTTATTGATTCAAATGTCTCATTTGTCAATAAGACAATATCATCACATTCTAATTTCGATTTTTAATCAAATTTAGCTTTCATTTTGAAGTTAAAAGACAAAATAATATATTTACTTTCTGTTATGATATCATCAAAACAAAGATAGAAATGATTTAACATTAAAATTCAATTTAACATTAAATAGTTAGTGTGAAGAATAACATAAGAGGAATCAAAGATTGGGACAATTATGCCTAAGGACCAAATTCATAAATCTTTTATACTTAAGAACCACTGAATAAATATTGATTAATTGTTTCACTTACAAATTTATATTGTTTGAGTAGTAAATAATGCTAAATATTCCGTAGTTATAAATTTGTGTAATCCTGGCTTGACTGATAAATCTGCATGAATATGAATAGTATATTTGAGAACATTGTTAATAATTAATTTATGAATCTCATCATTCACTATAAGTCTCCCTAAAAAATTTATATTTGTAAAATAACTAGATTTTGGGTAACATAAAATTTGAGTACAGTCGTATTATTAATAATTTATGAATATTACACTTTTCCATAGAGTTTATTATTATACATAGAGATATAAATTAGAGTCAATTTTCTTTTATGAAATAATAGAGTAGTCAAGAAGTTCAGATTAATAATTCCTTTTGCCATTACAGAACTGATCACTGTTTCATATTCTGCAATTAAGTTGAATGACTTGAGAATTCAGATTCATCTTTCTAGAAAAGGTAGATAAAAATATTAGACTTTCGTCTAACCTTTCTATTAAAAAAACTATTTAAAATCGCCTAAACTAGACGATCAAATTAAGTAAATGCATGGGATTAGTCTAAATAAATAGAAGACCAAGTTTCATTTCAATGTTTAAAGTTCAACGCTTGAATATGTTGTCTTTCATATATTCAATATCCTTAGAAACCTAACTAATTAGCCATTCATAGGCTTGAAGATTGACAATCACCAACAATCAATTTGATTAACAAATGCTTCTATGAGAAAATGATTAAATTATATTCTCATCAATACACAATGTGATATATTTTCAAAAGAAGATGCGTGCAAACTATGTATAGAAGGCAAAACTTTAGTCAACCTTTTTGAAAAAAGAGAGTCACAATCATTGTACAATAATTCATACGTATATATACTTTGTGTGGGTTTGAATAAAAAGAATATATAACAGATAAAATTATAATATTAATTAACCTAAATAGTCATTAGTTAATATTTGGACGTACTCTATAGATATAAATATATGGTTTTAAGAGAAATGATTCATCGTTGGTGGTGAAAGAAAGGGAGGAAGGGAGAAGAAGCACGTACGTGTTCCCTTTTGTTGCATAGGCTACGCAAATTGGTTGGCTCATAAACAAAGGACGGTTGCCCAACTCATCATGCTCAATTATTAGCTTCCCATTTTAACTTTAACTTTCTTTCACAATTTATATACTATAATTGTTTTCTCCACGACTGCACATATTCTTATTCTTTCCAAAAAAAAAAAAATACAAAGGATTGGACTTTTTATAGCTAGACCTAGAAACAAGTACTTAGCTCGTAAGCTCAGGAAATTGGCCATTGCATTGCGGTCATACCGTCATAGTGTACAAATGTCAACAAAGCAAAAGAAAAAAAATTTGTAATTTTAAAGAGGTTCTATATATATATATATATATATCATATGGTATGAGAAAAGTTGGCGATGCAAGACATAGATATAAACGTATACAAAAGTAGTTTAGAGGCGCTGGTGAACCATTTGCTTAAGCAACCGTAGTTATAAAACTGGTTTACTTTGTATGAAGAAACGTGGGTGAGTCATAATGGTTGTTGATTATAATAATGTTAGCTTATGCATAGTGTATAATGTATTCCCTTGTCCACAGTGCATGTTATTCCCAGAAGATTTTTTCCTTTCATAATAAGAAATAATTAATTCTTATTATCAATTTTATCCCTATAATTGATGTTTAAATATAGTTTTTTTTAATTATAGCCTTAAACATCGTTTAATATAGTAACGAATTTAATAAATCAATTATTATTTTTTAATGCCAATGAATTATTTAAATTAAGTGACTTATATTGTGAATATTATAAAGCATTCATGGTCATACTCATACTCAACCATTTGTCGCATTACTTTGGACAACGGACGCTTTATCAAAAAAAAAAAATATATATATATATTGAATAACATTAAAAAGTAAGCTATATAATAGCAAGTGTTTAAAACGACTTAGCTCAAATTATAAAAAATCCAAACAAGCAGGGCAAGAACAAAGATGAGAATTTGCATTTGATAACAACAATTTCATATATAAATGCTCGATAAACTAATTTTTTTTATTTATTTATATCATAAAAAATTGGTGGACCTTGAGGTTCTTGTCTGATTAATGAACTAAAGCTTCTGATTTAATTGCCTATTGTTTGGCATTTTTTTTTTAAATAGTTTCCTTGCTCTTACATAAAGCCAATATATACGACGTTTCTAACGATACCAAGAATGCTGTTTAAAATCTAAATGTAGCATATATATATATATATATAGAGAGAGAGAGAGTTTCCCATTCAAAACTACGTACCCGGTAGCCACATATATTCTCTTTAAATTGAACTAAGAAAACACAAGTCACAACCAGACGCTATCTTGTTGTGGATAGGCACAACAGAGTTACGTGTTGTGGATTAACTAGTCACTATCCTGTTAAAGTAGACTAGGTATCACTTATTGGACCCAAATTAAAGTGTTAATTTGTTTGAATTCGAACAGATAAAAACAAGGGGATTATTGTTGGCATTTGTGTATATATTGATTGAATAAGAAAAGGCAAGAATAAATTGGGGGCATCACCTCATCCGAAAGTAAGATAAAACTATGTTAATTATTCATAAAATGGACGTCAGAAAATATTGGGTTTAATTATTCCAATTAAGTCTGGTTCTTTCAGTGAAGAAATATTATTGAAAACAAATAACCACACAAACACTACCTGCAGGTCAGGGTGGCTCAGGAGGCGAATAGAGAGTTGAGTCTTATACAGATCCCTTCAGCTTTTTGTTCGATAAGTGAAGATTTGATCGTTGTTTATCTTTCCTGATTGGTTACTTATTTAGTGTCTCCGACGCACCTCAAGATGTAACTCTTGTCTTTATTATTCATTCAGAATAGGCGCACACACAAATTACTTGCTAGATCTGAATTTTGTTAGAGTGGTAATCTACTTACCACAATTAAAAGAAGTAGGCTTAATTATTTGGCCTCTTAAATATAGAATCTGAGGTTCGAGTTTATGTTAATGTAAAAAAATATGTGGATAAGCTGCCTCAATAAAACCTAATAATATTTGTATTTGACTATTCAAATTATCACCGTATAAAAAAGGTAGTCCACTTATAGTTACTTCTCCCTTTGGTCTTATAAATAAGGCATTATTAACTAAATCATATGAACTAATGAATGTAAGTTAATTAGTTATCTAATGCATCTTAAACTGATAAAATTTATCCATTTTACCCTTGTTAAAGAATGTGATTTTCAAATATGGATTTATTAGATATCACCTTTCTTTCTGTAAGGGGTAAAAGTGAAAAATAATTATTAATTACTTTGTCAACCTCTTCTATTTTGGATCAAATTTTCCTCCAAAAAAATTCTTATATATTGGATTGAAAGGAGTATTGATTTGGAATCGTATAAGAGTTGGAATGATATAAGAGAGGGATTAATTTGTTACTACTACTGCTACTTTGTTTTGCATTGTTTTCATCTTCAAAATTGTTTATCAATTTATTAACTTTTTTTTAAAATTATGTAGATCAAAAGAACCTTCTTTTTCCCGACATGGCTAAAAGGCATGGCTGTGTATGTGAATATGTAAGCATAATTTACCACGTAATTAAACTTTTTTATAAAATTAAAGTATATGACTTTTCTGAATTTAGAATCACGTACAAATAACCTCATCATTAACAGTTAAAATTTCATCATAAATCCTTCTAAACTCTCAAGTCTATGTGATACATCAAACTGCTAATTTTTATGCGTATTATTCCATTAAACTTTGAGTTATAGCGCGCACATATATATTTCTTAAAATTTAAGCCATATTTAAATAAAAAAATAAAAATTAATAATGAGATAATTATTTACATTAATTTTACATGTCACTGAGGTTTATTGTAAAGTTTTAAATATTAGAAATAATATTACACATAACATAAAATTCGGGAAAATTTTATAAATTTTAGCCGAAAAAAATCAACAGCGCATGGATATATGTTAGGCTTATCCAAAAGGGACAATAATAGAGAAAAAGATGCAAGCATTACTATTGTGGGATTTGCATATATGATATTTTTTTTGATATGGCCATTGAATCCAATAATTTCTAAATATGACAAAAGGTTAAAGAATAAGCCACACGCACACAATCCTTTTGATGTTTGATCTTAATAATTTAACACCATCCTTTTCGTTATGCCTCGGTTTTTTCAATCCCTAACGTAACATCATATATTCCCAAAACAAAATTATTTGCGTGCAGTTTCGTGGAAAAACCGTTCACTCTTTTTGCCACGCTTTGTTTTTCTTTGTTACTCTATTCAAGGCATTCACCAACTTCTGACTGATAAATAGTTTAATGCTACAATAGCTTTAATTTGAGCTTCTCTTACCTAATTAATTAGATGGTATCACGTATCTCAAGATATATTTATTTTAATTTCTCTCTCTATTTTATTATAAGTGCTTCTTTGAAATTACAAGTGCAATCAATTTTACAACCTCCTACTTATAGAAAAACTTACATAATATCAGGTCACCAAGCCATTTTTTTAATATCTTGAGACTGATAAATCAAGTAGTATGCAGTTATATATAAAAAAAAAGAATAATATCTCAATTTAATTATTAAGGAGAATTTGATCTTAATTAACAATTTATCTAAAGAACTAATTTTTAACATAATGTAATGATATTGTATTATTTATATAGTTGAATTTGGAGGGGAAACTAACAATTTTCTCTTCACATGTTCTTTCCCCCATCTTCCTTTTGTAACAATAAGAACAACATTTGAATGGATGGTTCATATTTTGTTTTATACAAAATATGTTTTTTATTTTCTTTATTGCAATATTAAACTATGGGAGAATGACATAATTAAAAAGAACTTTAAATTGCAAAACCCCATATATTAGGTTTATTTCCTGTTTTTAATAAGGTATTGACCACTTTTGATAAGCAATTCACTACTCATTTTATGAGAAATTTCTCATTTAGAATTTTGCAATTTCCAAAATTTTTTTTATTCTCCCTTAAACTATTCATATCAAAACTTAACAATTTAAATTTAATTAATTACTTTTATTTTTATTATTTAACATTTTAATAATAATTTTAGTAAAGATCAAATATCGACGGCTCAAATTTGAATCTAATTGTTGTTGTTTTTATTATAAGGGGCATTCAACCCCCATTAATTTTCATCTCCTGCAAAATTTGTATTATATATGCTTTTCAATTTCGTCACCCCACCTCCACACCTAACAACTTCATTATAAAATAAAATTAGACAAGTTTTCCTACATATATATATATTGCTCATAATTTATAGTAAATTGTATGGTCTTAAGCTCATTATTGATTATTGGTTTTTTAATTCAGTTTCACAATAATTGGCACTAAAAAGTTGAATTATTTTTCGTACAGCATGCACAATTGAGATATGAAGTCCACGTAATCTACATGCATACATAAAAATACTACCATTGTGGATATAGCTAAAACGAAGTTAATAATAATTAACTCAGTATGGTAACTTTGAACAATTATTTGGTGAGAATGTGATTGGTCACTCAGTTTACTAGTTCCTATGTTTGTTTTATTATACGATCCAAGAGAGCTCTTCAACGATTGCGTACGTCTATGTGATCTGAATACCAATTTTAGTAATTTTTTTAAAGTTTCGTGATCACCATATTCACATGTACACGTACCATAATTATTGTTCAACTCACTCATCGATTGAATTCTTAAATCGATCAGAAATCAAATTTAAAAAAAAATTAAAGAACCTTAAAACACAATTCAACTAAGTGCATGTTTGGCAAATCTTTAAAACTATAGTTTTAAAGGAAAATTAAAGTTTTGAAAAAGTTGTTAACAAACATGTTTCAAAAATGCAGAATAGCTTCTGAACTCAAAACAATGGTTTCAAAAGTGGTAAACAAACATACTCAGATTCTCCAGAATAGTTTTTAACCTTTAAAACCATAGTTTAGGGGTGGAAACCATGGTTTTCTATCCAGCTTTTTCAGAAGCTATTTTTCAGAATATATTCTCTAAAAATAGCTTTTTCGCAAATTAAGATAAAAGTCATTTTCCAAAAACTAATACAAACATGTTCTATTAGAACTTGTTTGGGAATCAATTCCCAAAATCAATTTCACGTAAGTCGAGATAAAACTCTCTCACATACTTACCTCGGATTCTGTGAAACCAAGGTTTTGTTACTTCCCAAACAAGCTCTAAATTAATCTGAATCTGATATATATGTTAATTATTATTATTATTATTCATATAATAATGTGACATATATAAACAAAAAGTGGACTGACTTTGATGCTTGGATAATGCGTTTTTTCAGAGCATGACATTTCTCTGCACGCTTTTGTGTTGGGTCACTATCTTCACCGTAAAAGCTTGAAACCTTCCAAATAATGGATCGACCCCCAATAATTATTTTTTTTCCTCTCTCTGAATTAATTAACAATATATTATTAGCTCGAATACCAAAGAAAATGAATAAAAAGAAATTCCTCATATTCTTGTTTATTAGATTGTACTTTAATCATCGTAATCTGAAGAATGTGTGTCAACTTGTTATAATTAAGTATAACTGAACTGCAGCAATTAGACGCAAGAATGTACTTAATAATTTAATATACAACTATGTTAATCACTAGCTTGTTGTTTATAATATTAGCAAGCATCACATTATCTGTTTAAACCTTTCAAGTGCAAATTACTTGTTAAAAAAATAAATGGGTTACACTTAATATATGTTACCACCTTCACTCTCTGGTATAAGAATTAGATAACTAATTTATCGATATTAAAAAAAATTGTTAACTCAGTTGCTTGTAACAAATAACAAATGCCTTATTGATTTTTCTAAACTACCATATTTAATTATATGTATTTAAATAACCTCCAGGTGGGAACTCCTTTAACAAATACAATCAATAATGATAATTTAGGTAAAATATTATAAATTTGAGAAATAAGGTAGATTTGTATTTAGGATCAAGTCCATTTTTTCAATAAGATCTTATATAAAGGATGGATGGTAATCACTTGAGATAAATACGATATTTCCTTTCCTTGGGAATTATATTTTCCAACATACAAATATCCGCAGTGTGCATTTGACCATATATTGGTGGGGACAAAAAACGGAGATACATATGTCTTGAATCGTATGGGAGACATTTTGTAGCACGTACATACACCTCAAAGATTAATACATACATGCATACATGTTTGCAAGTGTGCTAATAAAAGGAAGGGCGGTAGATTGGTAAAATATGTGAAACGTAAATGAGTCGATTCATCTCATCTTATAAATCGTGAATTACGTTTAAAAAACAGCTTCAA
>QFDD01001015.1:0-32910 GCA_006871305.1 Vachellia collinsii
CCTCTAATTCTGTGTTTCATGAACGTACGAAGCATATTGAGATTGATTGTCATTTTGTGCGTGATATGATTAAGAAGAAATTCATTTCTACAGGGCATGTGAAGTCTGGTGATCAATTAGGAGATTTATTGACTAAAGCTTTGACTGGGATACGTGTAAATTATCTGTGTACCAAGTTGGGCTTGATTAACATCTATGCTCCAACTTGAGGGGGAGTGTTAGTTTAGGAAATATTCCTATAATAATTAGTCTTAATTATTTTTTATTTTACGCGTCTGTAATTAATTCTACGCGTCTGATTAGTCTCTAACTCTCCTGTATATAAACCTAGTCAGTGAATCAATGGAAATATACTTTTCTCTCAATTTATCTTACAACTTGTATAAACTAATTTGGTATATTATCGGATGTCCCCGATGGGACACTAATTTCGTATTTTAAACAAATGCATGTCTAATTCTGGTTTCATTCCTTTTTTATTTAACTTTTTTTTCGTTTGATGCTGGACAATTTGATAATCACTACTATTGATGGATATTAATATTTGTCACAACCCTTTTCTAACACTGCCCATTCTAAATTCTTCTAGATAAAAGAGTCCTACCATTTCAAAAATACCTTTTATCCATATTTGTTAGAATGGGATTTTCTGAAAAATTTTAAACTTTTTCAAACAACTATTAAATAAAGCTATTATTCCCAATTTAATCCAATGAGTCAGGTTTGAGCCTGGATCATAAATTTATAATTGTTTAAAACAGTTTTTTCTTTAAAAACCGTTCTCTAACTTCACCTACTGGCGATAACTACTTAACCTCTATTTATAATCCATCGAGGATAACTATTACCTGTTTCTCGTAGGGTGATATTCCCCTCATAGCCACAATCAGTGATTTTTCCCCTAAAAGTTCGCCGCAGCGAAATCCTCTTGATAGAACTCAATATTTATATGGTTTTCTTAAGTATTTTGTGGTCTTTTGTAACATCTTTACCCTCATTTTATATGCATTTATACCATTATTGATTATATTGATTCATGCATTGCATTGTGCTTACTTAAGGGTAAAAATGGTTCATTTATCTCATTCAAACTGTGAATGCCTTTATCTTTAATTCATTTAATTTCTACAAAGCTCTTTACCTTTATTTGTCAGCATTTGGAGGAGATTTCAAAACTTAAGATGGAACATTGAAGGAGCCACAAGTTCATCAAGAGATAAAAATAGTCAAAGGAGCCCTCTGTCACTTTAAGGTCGCGACCTAAGAATTTAGGTCACGACTTGGGTGTATTTTTCAGAAAATGTGCGCTTTGCAACACGTCGCGACGCAGTTGACCCAAGTCGCAACTTGACTGCTCCTAGGTCATGACCTCACTATGACAAGTCACGATCTCAACACTTATTACTAAAGCTACGTGTTTTGAATTAGGTTATTTATCTGCTACATATATAGGAGGAGCCACAGAGAACCAGATACGTCTCCACTCTACAGATTTGCAGAGTAGAGCCCCCAACAATGCTCTCTCAGCCTCCCAACTTCTACATCCATTCCCTCTTCCATTTTCTTTATTTCTCAACCATTTTCTGCACCTCCAATCCTTTAAAACCAGTTCCACTACCTTTTCCATATTTTCCACCCCTTTTCAGTTTCTCTAATGGCTGAACATATATGTAGTGATAGCTGTGTTTTGGAGGCAAAGAGTGACTAAATTCCTTAGTTTATTGGTTAAGGAAAAAAGAGCTTGAGTTCATGGACTCGTTAGGGGAGTTTTTCTTAGTCTAAATCTTTATTTCAACTTGTGTTGGTTATTTCTAGATTTAGAAATTTCTACTACCATATAAACCAAGATTACAGATATGTAATTTTGTGATTAGACTATGTATTTGGATTAGATGATGTGTTTATGCTGAATTACATATATGCATTGCAGTTGTGATTAATTCATTGTGTTCAATTAATTGTCAATGATTGTTGATAGTTAATGTGTAAGCTTGGATTCTTTGGTTGTTAATTTATAATCATTGGAGCATTTGCATCATCCACTCAATTACACTCTAAGTGGTTTTAAGTAATGTTTTAAGAGGTGGTAATTAACTTGGATGCAAGTGAGTTTTCATTAATTAAAGCATTGGACCTAAGTGATTGCTTGGGGTTTTTATCTAGACTAGAGAGTTATAAACTTCCACATCATTTTGAGAGCGATGACAGTCGAGTTCCCATCACCAAGGGCCTATCTCTTCATATCTTTGACTTAATCCAACCATTTCATTGTTAAAGCAAAAGATCAAAAAGATTTATTTATTGCATTGTTTTGTTATTGCACCATAGTTTCCATAAACCAAAACCCCCTTTTCATACCCAAGTATAGCATATTTCCAATAACCAATTTTGACTAGAAAAATCAATAAACCGCTCCTCGAGAAGAATGATTGGTTGCCCACTATACTGCATTATTTTGGTACATTCATTTTGTATCGAATTGGAAGGTGACAAAACCATGTCTGATCACCTCTATTTTGGATCAAATAAACAGTGATTTTTCCAACTCTTTTAAGCTTTGATTGAGCATTACTTTGGTCTAATGAGTATTTTTCCCTTATAAGCTTATGAGGGATTGAGAAAGCTTTCATTAGAGACCTAAATCACTTGGTTTAAATTTTACTAGGATTAGTTATGAATTTTTAAAGTTGGGCCAAAATTTCAAGTTTGTAAAAGAATAGTAACTCAAGTGAATATTTATAAATTCACTAAGATAACTAATTTTAGCTCACATAAAGGACTCCAAAGATCCCATTAAGGTCTCTGATGGAAAATAAAGCTAGCTGAAAGAGTTGTTACAGTATACATATAAATCCTTACTTCCTCTTTGCTTCCAAAGATTTTTTGCATGCATATGTAACTCACATTCCAGACTTCAGTGTACATACATAAATATATATACACAGCTACACACACGTACTCATATGTATGTGTATATATATATATCTATGTGTGTGTATTTAGCTCATATTCTCCATTTCAAATCTAGGATGCTTACCTATATATACATACATTCACAGCTACGCATACATATATATATATATATCTTATTCATAGACCCACTCTCATTCATATATATATGCATACCCGAACACACACACAGAAGTAGAACCAGCATTCGAGATCACTGGACACTACAAACTTGTTCTTAATTCCATTTCCAACACAAATACACATTTTCACATACCTAACTTCAACTTCATCTTCGGTCCAGAGAACCCGAGTTGAGAAAGAATAGAAACAAAAAAAACCGAAGTTCTATTTTCGGTTTGTCTCATAACAGTGGATGAACGAACATGCATAGAAGAAAACCACTAAATACTCAGCTATCCTTCTATTAAATCATGAAATTGCAGCTCAGAGACCAACTTCCTCGGAGAATAGAGAACTCGACATGGTGAAACCAGACCCACTTCTCAAACTCATACAATCAACAAATTCATCACATGCAAAATATTATCCAACTCAGGGAAACACGGTTTTGAACATTCATTAAGCAAATCAAAGATATGCCTCCATTTACCTCTGATTTCTCAACAGTCAAGAAGCTCAAAAACCCACCCAAAAATGGATTCAGAGTCGGAGAGGAAAGAAGCAAAGCTTACCTTGCTGAGATGCTTCACTGCATGCGAACTCCGGCCTCTCCTCCAGCGAGACCTACAGCACTGTCGACAAGCTCTCCTTCTCTCACTGTCTCATGCCCTCTCACTCTATTGCTAGCTGAATGAAAGAAAAATGGGAATGAATATGGAAGCTGAGGGCTCAGGGATTAGCTGAGGGCTAGCTGTTGGCAATTTTACTTATTTTTTAAAAATTTCCTAAAAATGAAATAATTTATTTAAAAATAGAATAATTTCCTAAAATAATTTTATCTAAAAATTTTGTAATTGACTTCCAAAAACTTGATTATATTTTATATTACATTGATCAAAATTTGGGATGTTACATATTTTCTTTAACAAATCATAAAAGAAAGAAATTATTACCTTTATTATTGTTTTCTTCTTATTTATGCACTTATCTTAATTATCTTTTTCTTAGCTTTTGCATTTCAAACAAATTTGCAAAAATCATAACTTCTCCATATAATTCCAAATGTGGTGGTTCAAGCTTCTATTTGAAGCTCTTCGCATTTTTAATCAAGAAAAAATACCATTTACTAATTGTAGTTAGCCCATATTTTCAAATTAGTGCTCCAAAGCTACTCTTGTTAAGCATCTTTTTCAGTTTTTTCCAGATTTTAGAACTAAAATTTATTGGTTCATTCCTTGCAATCTATGGGTTATCTAAATAACGCATTCTAGTACTCATTTGAAAGTTTATTATGAAAAAAATTTTCTTACCAAATATCATAGTTAACAAAGACCATTTGGCCAATTAAAAATCCAGTCAAATATAGCTACCCAAATTTAAAACTCTAACACTTTTGTTTCCAAATTCTTGATACTTCATTACTTAACTATGGTCTTAAACAATTTCATCTCTCAATCTTAATTTCCACAATTCAAGTGATAACATAACCTTTTAACTTCAATGAGTTTATCCACATGTGTGTGTACTCAAAACCTCAATAAAAAACTAAATCCTCAAACATCCACAATTATTTAGCATGGGATCCCCTATCAAACCAATGGTAGCCACATTTCTTAAATATTTACCCACCTTATTTATTAACTTATACTTTGACACTTGAGCCACTAATTTATCATTTTTGGAACCTCAAAACATTAGCAAACTTGTCACACCCATTTTAGCTTAATGTGTTTTCTGAAAATTTTAAACTTTTGAAAACAACTTTTATCTAAAGCTATTTTTAGTAAAATTCACTGAGCCAGGTTGGATTTTGATACCTATGGGTTATGGGCCCACCACGCTTTGGCCGCGTAATTGCCTTCTATCTCATTATTATGTACATAATTTGTACAATCATAAATACATACACAGTAATGTCAACAAAGTTTATATTGAAATAAATCCTTAACTACTAATCAAACCAAAATTATATGGAAAGGAAGTTTGTCCATTTTCCTCTTCATTGTCCATTCTTCTCACCTTCTACGCTTCCCTTATCACCACTTCATCATCTTTTAAGCTACCTGCCTTAGCTATATTTGTTTGAAATGGAAGGTGAGATTCAAAAATCTCCGTAGAAACCACAACTTATCAAATTGCATATATAAAATTCATAATTATACAAAAACAAACCACATGTTCATATGGCATTTATACGCAATAAATCACATCATGAGGATCTCCCTCAACACTTTACATATCACATTATGAGGATCTCCCTCTACAGCTATGCACATTACATGGCTATGGACTATAACAAATTGCATAACACACAATTCTATACCCTTACCTGGATATCACTCAATCATTGAGCATTCAAATAATCGTTCCTTCTCAGAAACGGCTATTCTGCAAAGCTTGCAAAGTAATATCCGTACTCTATTTCATGAGTACCACTCTGTTAAGAGCATACAATCGTTCCATCACAGAATCGATCCACATATCTTAATATGCATAACACATACGGCACAAACAAGCATGCAGAATTAAATATATGATAATAGGATAAAAAGGGTTTCTGCCTTTTTCCTTTTGTTTACCATTACCTTCCTTAGTATTCGCTTTTTTAGTCTTTCTTGAGGTGTTTTGGCAGATGTCAAATCCTAAAAACATACACATAATATTTCGTTACTTATACACTTACCGAGTTTCATTAAGTTCATCTTTCTTTTCTAATCCCATTTTTAACCCTTTACATTATTTAACTTCACAGCGTACATATACATATATATATATAGAGGCACACGTCAATTGCACATGTATTTTATATATGCATACCGTTGAAGCTTCAAGAAGGATTAAGTAGTGGCATAATGCTTCAATTTATAAAATCCTTTCTTCTCATAAAAATGTCTGGCAACTTGAGAAATCCTTTTTAATAATTGATCATAACCAAATCCTAAATTTTAAGGATGATCCCATGATTATTCCTCTCTGTTAGAAGCTCATAATTACACCTCACCCATTCGGTCTCCAAGATTTTCCCCTTCGTATATAATTTCCTTATTCACCTTAACACTTACTCATTAATCATAACAACTAGAATTTTAATCCAAAACCAAAAGGGTTGGGCAGATTTCATCCTCCACCTAAAATCCTCACACAAAATTCTCAAACTTCCGTATATTAAACCCAATCACTTTGATTACTAACATACATACACGTTTCTGCACATAGGGAAAACATTTGGGACTATTGCTTACCATGACTAGCACCAGCACAATGGGTTTTTAAATTCAAAACCCACTTGAAATCCCTCTTTAACAATTCCTTTCATCCAAAACTGAACCATAGCTCATAAACCAAATTCCATTTTCAGAGTACATATATATTCATACGCTCACAATTTCGAACATACATATATACATTTGGCTCCTAGTCTCTATTCCAATTTCTCAGAATACTTACATAAATATGCACATTCCCAGGCCCATATGTACACACACACACACATATTTCCTTCAATTAGCAAGAGCTTCCCGTGATACTCAACCTTAAACAGAGAAGATTTTATTCATAACCAACAATTTTCCCTTCATTCCAACAAACTCAGCAGCACAATTTCTAATACACATGAACAAAAATCAAAGAAACCGAAATTCCTTATTATAAACAAAGACCCCTGTTTTCGGTTCATCAGCTCCATCAACACATCCAGACATGCAGCAACTATACACAAACATGCAGCAGCACGGATGACCCAAAACAGAAAGAAAGATGGACATGCATGTCCTTATTAACATTCCACAGCTTAGAAAAATCCTTTTCTCTTCTTCGGACACAAAACTTACACTGATACACATGCCAAGTTCATATATTTTCCAGACCCAATTACTCTCAAATCATCTATCAACGCAGAAATAATGAAGTAGGGAAATAGTTTGGGGACTAACCTTAGTCCAAAATCAAGCTTGCATGTCCAAGATCACCCTTCCTTCAAGTTCTTCTTCCTCTCCATCACGCTTCTCTCTAATGCCCTCTCGTCTCTGTTTTCTGTTTCTGGTTCCACAGAAAAGAAACGAAGTGAAGATGATGATGAAGCCATTGCATGCACCTCTGGCCTCTTCTCTGGCATTACACTCTGCTCCTTCTCTCACTCTCATTGCCTCTCGCTGTCGCTGTCGCACTTGCTGTCTACTCCACAGGAAAGAGGAGGAAATGAAGATGATGACGATAATGCGTGGGGGAAAAAGGCATTTAATGGTTCAGCCACATGTGTGACATGTGTGATGTTTTTTTTTCTCCTCAATAATCCAAAAACACCATAAAGTACTCCTAACTTTCTTCCCAAAGTTTAACCATTTTATGTAAAATAATTATTCCAATAAGCTTTGAGTAATTTTACTTATTTTTTTTAAATCTCTTTCAAATACTTTTAATCTAAAAATTTTATAATTGGTTTCTCAAAGTTTCAATTACTTTTCATTTTATATTGGTCAAAATTTAGAATGTTATAAAACTTGTATACTCCACTTTCATAAAGTATTTGAAAAATTCAACTTGTAATACCAAATATCATAGTCATTCTCAAACCATTTAATTTTTTTAGTCCAAATTCCCATTCTCATACGTGATTACCATTCAAGAGCAAATCCTCCAACTATTACTTACAAAAAGTTATCTTTAATATCCCGTAAATATTTTAAAACCTTTAAATTACAATTCCTTGACCATTTAAAAACTTTACCAGCCACCGATATCAACTTTATAATCTTGCATTGTCACGCATTCATGTTATTTTAAAAAAATTTTAAAAAGAAGTATGCGAGAATTCATAAAACCATTGTCGAGCATATGCAAGTTCTTTATATACCAAACCTCTTCAGAAGGAAATGCCTCTCGCGTTCATGTTATTTTATAATCTTGCATGGCTCTCATGATATGAAAACTAATCCAGTTTAGCAAATTAGACCGGTGAATCAATTCCCTGACTTGTCAAATAAGAGGGTTAAATGGAGTTGACCGGGTTTGATTCTTTTTTACCCTAAACTTGAAAGCATTCCGTTGTATTCATATGGTTCATACGTTAATATTCTATTTCTTCATGGATTAATAAAATTTATGTTTAAATATTGCTCTTTTTAGTTTTTAGAATTATATATCAATATTTTTGTATATTTTAGTTATGATTAGTCTGACCTTAAATTAACCCTTATTAAAAGTACTTCTAACACTTAAGGACACTAAATATGGACATCTTTCCAAGCAGGATGCAAATATCAGCTTATCACATACGTTGTGAGATATTAACTCATTTCATTAGACTAAACTCCTATTGGTAAGGATGTGATTTTCAGTACTACTACTGTTTGTGTAATAGTAAGACTCCATGGTTACAATTCAACCACGAGCCCTTTTCTTGCTTTTATTGCTTGTCATATATTTTCATTTACAACGGGAAATGATGGAAGGTTTAATAATAATTAAAAAAAATATTTTTTAATCAAAATTATGTAACTCAAAAAATAAGTGTGACGCAATATAATTGTCCTTGGTAATCCTTAAATTGTTAACTCATTTAGCTACTCAATTGTGCTCCATTGGATTATATGATAGAACTATCAGAGGTAAACACCTAGAAATGTTCTGGACAAATCCTCATCAAAGAAACAATCAAAGGGGGGAGTAAGAAAGATAATATGAATATTCATATTTTGATAAATAACTTGTATTAAAGATCATAAATGATCTTCACAGTTCTAATTGACTAACTATAACACTATCTCACAGTTACAAAAGAAAATCCTACAAATTAAATGAAGAATAGTACCATACCTTAAAAGAATCGCCTTCACTAGATCTCCAAGAAAGACTTTTCAAAACTTCCAAGAAAATCTATCCAACTTAGTTAAATAATACGCTTCATATGTACCAGAAAATAAATATATCATACAAATTATCATTGAGCCTTTCCACTACACCTAAAAGTGACTGATAAACGCTAATATTTACATGGTTTTTCTACTTAATTTTGGGGCATTTTGTAACTCTTTTTACCCTGCCGTGTGGAAAATTGAGAGCTTCTTTTGCTTTATTGATCATACATTGCATATGCACTAACACAACGGGAAAATGAGTAAATTATCTCTTTCAATTATACATGCCTTTGAACTTCAGTGTTTAATTCTTTAACAAAGCCTCTTACTTTTGTTTTAGGTATTTGGGGGAGATATTCAAGTGCCCAAAGATGAAGCTGAAGGAAATACAACTCATGATTTAAAGAAACTTACAAGAAGAGTGCCACTGGACTTTTTGCGTCGCGACCAGAGATTATAAGTCACGACTTGTATGCAACTTCAAAGACTCTTCTGCAATTTATTTCGCAACATGATTCTATGTATCAGATGCCCTAGGTCATTTATATCAGAAACCCTCAGCCCCCTGTTCATTTCCTCCAGCCATCGCAACTTTTCTCCTCCCTTCCTCTCAGCCGTTACCTCTCTTCTCTCTTTCACTCAACGGTTGCCTCTGTTTCCCTTCCTATTCATCCGTTGCAACTCTCCAGCCTCCCTTCACCTCTATAAATACCACTCCTCCTCATATTTCCTCTCACATTGCATTCCTCTAAAGTTCAAGCGTGGAGTGGTTTCTCTTGCTCTCTTCTTCCTTTGTGTTTCTTTTGTTCTTCTTCTCCATTCTCTCAAGGTATTCCTCTTTTCTCCCCTCCTATTGTTTCTAGTTAAATTTATCTTCTATTCTCCTAGTTTTAGTTTAGGAATGTTGGTTTATTGTCAATGCTATTGTGATCGTTGATTGAATCCTGTTTTTAAAACCTCATTTTTGCAACAAAATTGATTTGGCTATGAAACCCCTTTTCCCTATGAGCATGGCTGGTTTGAAACTCATTTTTCAAAGATTCTGCAATTTATGTCGTGACATAAGTCTCTGTAAAAGCTCTCGGTACATTATATGTCTCGACTATATTACCTATAAGTCGTGACATGTATTGACAGAAGGGGACTCTATTTTGTTTGCATGGCCAAATTCAATTTTCTTCTCAAAATTCGATCGTTCCATCATTGATCACGTAGCATCGGTCTGCTAAATAGTTCCATAGGTTAGTTCTCATTTCTGTTTTATGCCCATTGTTCTAGGTTTTTATTGTTTGCCTTGGCTGTTCTGTTCTTTTCTGTTGTAGGGAAGATAGTACGCACTAAGAACCTGCGAACCGAAGAGCATTAAGGGGGCCCTGTTTTTGTATCTTCTCATGACTGGTCAACCGGTAGATGTGGTGGTGATCGCTCGAGACCAAATGCTACACTGTCTCAACAGTGCTCGATCGTTGTTGGTTTTCCCTCATCTCATCACCGACCTATGCATAGCCAAAAAAATTGTTGAGAGGAAGGCAGATTTGACACTGGCCCCTATCACTACAAGGATGTTTACTGCTCCAAAACCACCTTCTGAAGCTGCCAAATCAAGTAGGAGCAGGAAGAAAGGAAAGAGGCTAGCTGTGGAGGAACTAGAGGAAGCCACTGAAGAGGGTGATACTGATATCCCTCTCAGCTTCCTCAGCGAGCAGATCGCCATTCTGACCGATCAGGTTATATCCTTGAACCAACAGATGATGGCTAATGAGTTCAAACGATAGAGGTTCATGAACCCTTTGATTCTCCAAATGGCCAAATTGATCCGAGTGGACTTTCCGCTGGGATTTGAAGCAGCAATTTGACAAAACTCCATCCCTTCAACCACTTTCTTTTTAGAGTGACCGGGTGAACCTTCAGGGGGAGGTGAGCCTGCAGGAGAAGGAGGGGATGCTGGAACAGGAGAAGAGGAAGCTGAGCCTCAAGGTGGAGCAGGCGGAAAGAAGTGATTTCTTTTCTATTTTTTGTTTTTCATTATGCTTTTGGTTGTAATTTACTTTATTTCTGAACTTGGGTTTTATGGCTGCTTTAAATTTTGTAACTTCTGCTAAATTGATAATTATTGCTTGGCTTGTTTCTCCTTTATCGCCTTTGGTACTCTGTTCTGTTAATTCTCTCCTATAATTCTTTATGCAGTGGGGAGACTGCCTTGATTAAGTGGGGGGAATTTAACTCTTGTGTTTCATTTTGTTTATTCCTTTCACCATACAGATGCTTCAAAATCAAACAAATTGTGCAAAATTTGTTTAGTGTGGTGATGCATAGTGAGAAGTTCTATCATCTTAACCTGTAGGCCTTGAAATTTTCATGTGTTGCTAGCATGCTAGATGGTAGTTGCAACTTATTTCACATTATGTTGCAACATTAGTAACTCTAATACTCAATTTTACTCTCGCTACCGTTTAGGTCGTGATAGTAACTATACAAGTCGTGACCTAAGTGCCTGCATTCTTGCATGAGTGTTTTTCTCTTTGCTTTGAAGCATTGCTGTATAGAAAAACCAATTTTGACTACCTCTGCAGTCTTTTGAGTAAATTTCATGGCTTAATTGATTCAACCTCAATGCATCAAACCAAAGAAACCATTCCCACCTTGAATTTTTGGAATTCTTGCATTTCTTTAAGACTTTACAAATACTTTTGGGATCCTCGTATGTTCTTTAATGATTTTCTTTACCAATTTCAATCATCATCCAAAAGTCTGCTTTTGTGCTAGTGTTCTAATGCCATATGAATAGTGCATGTTCATTGAAACTTCATGTATGAACAATGGAGATATAAACCCTTGTTGGAAGGATATCTTTGAACTTGAATTCCTTATATTGAGTGATTATTCAGGTAGTTTGCATTCTCTAGAACTTGTTTTGGTTCTTTGTCAAAGCTTCATGTGCATTGGTGTATTGGATAGGATAAAGACATTCCTTTCAAAACCCTTCACCTAGACACAAGCTACTCAATTTAAACCGTTGTTGACCCCCTTGATCCTTTCGTGATTACAAGTGCCAAAACATGTGGGTTTGTTTGTATTCCAGCTACATCATTACTACTATAATTAAAGTGTGAACTTTATTCTCTTGGGTTGGGAATGCGAAGTCTAAAAAAACAAAAAAGAAGAAGAAGAAGAAGAAGAGTATGCATATGCAATAATGGATTCATAGAATTCTCAATCCTTTAAATAAGGCTAACTCCTTGGTGGTTTAGAGGTTAAAGTCTCACGCTTCAAGAATCACATTGAAAGGCTAGTTGGAAATTAATATTGGATATTGGTACTTGTCCTATTTCATTATATCATTCATTTCATTCAGCCATCATCCAACATTACAACCCTTTAAGCCCTTTTAATTCAGCACATCATTGCATTCGTAGTGGAGATAATAGAACCATTACAAGCTTATGGTAGGATGTTTTCTACTTGAATCTTGAGTGAAAAGAACTTGAATGAGGAGAGACAGTGAGTTAACATCTATATCCCGTGAGTGAATCTCTGATGTTCATGCATTTAGAATCAATTGTATTTTGCAATTAATTATTTGGCATTGCTCATTCGATCATTTTTGTTTTCCTGGAGGATGAGGGTTGATTTAGTCCTAAATTCATTATTGAGCATGCCGGCTTCCTCAATTGTCCTCATATTTTCTTTGGAATGATTCAAGTCTTTGTCCAGGAGTACAAAGGTTTAAGTGCGGGAGAGTGATAAACGCTAATATGTACATGGTTTTTCTACTTAATTTTGGGGCATTTTGTAACTCTTTTTACCCTGTCATATGGAAAATTGAGCTTCTTTTGCTTTATTGATCATACAGTGCATATGCAATAACACAACGGGAAAATGAGTAAATTATCTCTTTCAATTATACATGCCTTTGAACTTCAGTATTTAATTCTTTAACAAAGCCTCTTTTACTTTTGTTTCATGTATTTGGGGGAGATATTCAAGTGCCTGAAGATGAAGTTGAAGGAAATACAACTCATGATTTAAAGAAACTTACAAGAAGAGTGCCACTGGGCTTTTTGCGTCGGGACCAGAGATTATAAGTCGCGATTTGTATGCAACTTCAGAGACTCTTCTGACCTTTAATGTCGTGACATTTTATGTATAAGTCGCGACATTATGCTGTATATGTCACGACGTAAATATGGTAAAGTTACGACCTAATCATGTGGAAGTGCAGCTGTGCGTTTTGGATTAGGTCAGCAGCTTCCATTCAAAAAAAAAAAAAAAGGGGAGCCACCACGAAATTCAGCCTCATTCTGCAGATTTGGAGAATCACCTTGAAGCCAGCTCCTCCTCTCTGAAGCTACCCTCAACTGCAACCAACACTCTCTATTTTCCAACACTCCATCTCCCTCTTCATCTCCCCAACTATTCTAACCTTCCTCATCACTCCCTTTCTGCGTTTTCCCATCTTCATCTTCATCTTCTCATGGCAGAACAGACCGTTGATTGCAGCTATGTCCTTGAAGCCATAGAGGCTAAACTCTTAGCCTTTTGGTGATGGAGAGCGAGGCTTGAGCTCCGAAATTCATTGGGGAGTATTCCTAGTTTAATCTTGCATTTGAGTTTTTGTAGAGATATCTAGGTTTAAAGACTTCTACTGCTGTTTACATATTTGTGAACCATTGATTAGACTATCTACTAGGATTGGGTGTTGTTCATATGGATTAGAATATATATATATATTTCAGACTTGATTCCTTATGTCCACCTAGTCATTAATGATTGTTGGTGGTTAGTTGTTCAATTTTGATTTCTGTAATTGTGATTGCATTTCATTGAAAGCATGAGCACCATTTGTCCTTTTACATTCTGAGTGGCATTTAACAAGGTTTTAAGGAATGTTCATTAACTTGGATTCAAGTAAATTGCATTAATTAAACCATTGGACCTAAGTGATTACTTAAGGTTTCTCAATTGGACTTAGAAGGATTAAAGTCTCGTATTTAAGTTACAGCAAGGAAAACTAAGCTCCCATCGCTAAGAGCCTATTTGTTATATTCCCCTTAATCCAAAGTACACTTTCAATTGTTAAAAAGACCAAAAATATTTGATTACACTTGTTTTGCATTACAGTTTCCTGTTTTCTCAAAGTCAAAACCCCTTTTTTTCTTACCCAAGTTTAACATGTTTTCAGTAACCAATTTAGTATAGAATATTCAATAAACCACTCCTCAAGAAGAACAATTGGTTGCCCACCATATTCAATAAACCACTCTTCAATAAACTTTTGGAGCAATCATTTTGTATCGAATCGGAAGGCGACAAAACCATGTTTGATTAGTGACGCTCCAGTCCAACAATTTAAGAGTAGCTGCATAATGTACCAAAGCACCAAACACAACAAACACGTGAAATATCTAATGGCTATGGCCAGCAAGATCAAACCAACCCAGCTTTCATCTTTCTGGGATCCTGCTAACAAAGAACATTGTCCCTGTCAAGTAAGACAAGGCCATGGCACATTCATATGCAAGTGTCACATTCCCACTAGGATTCCCCAGTTCACAATACACAGATCAATGGCCGGGGTTGATGCCGAAAAGCCCCATGAAACAACTCGGTATTTGCTGGTCGTGAGTGGGGGTGAGAGCATAGTTACGTTCGTGAACAATCCCAAGGCTGTGATCACTCCAAGGTAGATGAATTGCCAGTGAGGATCACAGAGGAAGACATATATAGTATATTTGAGGGAAGAAGAAGGTGATGATCATTACAGTGATACCAACATAGTCTATTCTTAAAAGGAAAAGGTTTAAGGTATTGGATTGATAGGAAAAGAGGTGGCATATGCTGCTAGAGAGAAGGCAGAACATAGAGCCACCTAAGAAAACAAAGAATGGCCATATATCGGGTCCCAGCTCTAACGATTTAACTTCCAATTGCAAAGCTGGTTGATGGTTTAAATCAATCATTAATGGTGTTCCCTGCAATTTATAGAATGTCTTGGTTCCTCAAGAAGGAAAAAAACCATTAATAAATTGAGAAGGAAGTCATGAGTTGACATACCAGAAACTGATCTTTGAAGTTATGGGAAACATTCTTGTCCGTGTTGGAATCAAATGACCTTCACATTCATGATAATGCTAGTTTAGAGAGCTATCAATCAACAAATACATAAGCTGATATTTATAAAAAAAAATTGATACTACTTTACTTTTTATTCCAATTTTTATTAATATAAAGTAGTATCTGGTACCTTTATCCTAGTTATGATAGATCAAACAATATAATGTTATTTTTCTTATGCATCCAGCACTTCTTGACGTTATTTTCTAGTTACATTAACCATCATAACCTTAATTTTGGTTTAGGATATTGGGTACACTATAAATAATATTATAGTGATAAATATACCGGAAAAGTTAACATCAGACATCTAGAAAATAACATGAGGTATGCTTAATCATACTGTTATTTTAAGCTCTCACTTTTTGGGGTTGATTTTTATAAGCTAATGCACGATGAATGGGGCCCATGCTAGATGGCACATTGCATTAAATTGTAGGATGATGCACATGCTAGGGCAAGCTAAATTACAAATACAGAAAATGATAAAAAAAATTTTTGAAGCAAGTCATAGAATGGTTCCAATTCTTTACCGGAAAAATATGGCAACTATTATCTAAATCCTTTTAAGTTCTTATCTAGCATTCAAAAGTATTAAATAGCAAAGTCCCTCTTCACTTTTTTTAGTCTTAACAATCCAAACCATTCATCATCAACTCATAGTGTGCCTCTGTACCTTTTTCTTTTCCAACATTCATAATAAATCCTAATTTTAGTGGACCCCAACAATTTGGTCTCAGGGAACCGAAAGTTTCACTATTTCAATTTTCTAAAAAAACACATAGCACCAACACATTTTCACCCGCAAGCCAAGAGCCCCTGCTCTTCCACATTTCACAGATTCAAGAACCAAGCCATGCAACCCATCATTTCGCCTCCTAATAACTCCTAAACCCCCTATTTAACTTTAAACCAAGAAATTCTAACTCTTTCAATCAGAAATCATAGGGAGGAGGTACTGTTCACCGGGTCCAATGAATAACCAAAAATCATGCATGAAAAGCTTAGTTCAAGGAAGCTTCAATCTTACTCATAAAGTGATTTCATCGGTGAAAATCACTAAATTACCTCTGATTTCTCAACTTTAATATTTCTCCAAGAACTCAAAATGGCAGTGATGGAAGAAACTGAGGGTAGAGGAAAGTCCAGGAGATTCACATGAACCAGAATCCGTGCTTGCATGCGTTGCCAACGCCTTCCTCTGTTGAGATTCACGGCGTCGTTCTCCCACTAGCCATCTCGCTCTCTCTCTGCTACAGGTTCGACGGGGTGAAGAAGAAGAACGAAAAAAAGAAAAAAGAAAAAAAAGCTGAAGGTGGGGTGCGTTAATTGGTCTGCACGTGTCTGCATGGGTGGCTGAGGTGAATTACATTTTTGCCCTCCCACACTCTTAGTTTTGCATTCTGATCCTCTTTTGTGAATGCTATTCCAATAACTAACTTTCTCCCAAAAATTGATCTGATTATGTAGAATAATTATTCCGGTAGATTTGGGTAAACTTACATATTTTTCTCAAACTTTAATAAAATAAAATGATTTTCTATTATAACTTTTGACCCAAAAATTTATTCATGCTAGTCAAAAAATTTTATAATTGGCTTTCCAAAGCTTTAATTACATTTCATATCATATATGTCAAAATTTAGGATGTTACAATAATTTCATGGCAAATTCCGTCAGTAATTTCCTTTTTCTTGTAGTGATTTTCATCAAAATTCAATGGGAGACACTTGAGAAATATAGGTATGATCGATTGGGAGGGATTTATTGGAGGTTTCTTGCTGTGATGGGTGATTTGGCTACCTTTTGCATGAAGATTGCATCTAACTATCTTTCATGAGTCCAATTAAATGGGCCATTAGGGATTGCATTGCACCACTTAATAGCTTAAAATGCTTCGATGTCCTAAAAGAGTAGTTTGAGATTAAAAATTTCATTTAACTGTTATCGTTTTAGTGATGAGTGAATGACGATATGACACACACATAAAACACATATTTATCTAAACAATCAAATTACCATAATTTATTTACATAATTAACTTTAGGACAAACTTAGATCAAATTGTTTATATCTATTGTTTCAAATTCTTGGTCACAGTTGTCATTTATTCTAACTATTTGTTAAAATGTGTATGCACACTTGTAAATTACTTATGAGCACTAGCAAGTGCTTTGGTATAAGCTTTTATAACGTCAATTATGATTTGCAAATCTTCATATGCACAATTGTTATTTTGCTACTGTTAGTTGTTAAAATTATTATATGCATTTGTAAATTAACTTATGAACTTGACCTAATTGATATTGACAAAGTGACCTATATAAATTTTATCCTTTGGTTGAATAATGCAGGAGTTGGTTTCGCGTTAATCTAATATGATAGCAGCATTCATGTTCCTTCAATCAATAGTGTTCTTTAATTGGGTATTTTGAGTCAATTGTCTAATATTCAATTAAGGATATATGATGTGTGATCCCACGTGGCAAGATGGTGTCCTAGTTGATGTCCACATCCTACACAACGATTAATTCAGACAGCGCACAAACACATGTATATAATATGTATGAAAGATATCATATCAAATACAATCCAAGTCAAATTATATATTATATAAGAAAGCCAAATAAAATGTTGGGACATATATCCCAAATATTTTTATTTATTTAATATAACAGCGACATATAAAATGCTCAGGCGTTTTTGAAGGGCATTACTGATTAATGAGGAACTGGAAATGGCTCCTCTAGCTTTCTAATTATTGTCTCATTCACTTGGAAATTCTTTTCAAGAACTTCCATAAAGATTCGTGGATCAGAGCCAAATGCAGCCTTTGCAACAGTGATCTCTCCAGGATTTTGGCTGCTTAGACCTGAAATGGCAACAGCATTGCCATCACCCAAATTGTATTGGAAGTGAAAAAGACCCATTGGAAACAAAAACACGTCTCCCTTTTTCAGCTGTTTGCTGAAGAATCGATTGTTATCTTGGTTAGATGTCACAAATCCGACCAAAAGGGTGCCTTCAATCACTACAAGGAACTCGGAGCCACGTGGATGAGAGTGAAGGGGGTTTAAACCCTTTGGCGCAAAGTCAATGCGTTCAAGAGAGATGCCAAGAGTGTTCAATCCAGGCAAATTGTTCACGTCTACATCTGTGACGTTAGAGCCATAACGGTTTGATGTGTTTCCAGGTACGTCCAATCCAGAAAAGAAAAAGTCCTCAGCTTCCACAACCTTTGGATCCTTGCAAACTTTCCCGTTCACAAAAACTGCAAATTTAAAAGGTTAAATCAGTTTGCTAAAACAACAATAAATGAGTCCAACTTATCTAGATTTGGTGTAATTTGCTATCTACACATTAACTTCAAAAGTTAAGTGTGTTTATATACCTCGTGGAGTAGCTGAGTCATTGAGTGCGACGCAGAAATCTTGAAGAGGACTTGGATCGTATGCTTGCACAAGAGCAGAAGCAAAAGCCAATAGGGTAACAACCAAGTACACAGCTTTCATCTTGTGTGTATAAATCTCTATCACTATCACTAATTGTCTCTTTCAATTCTCTCTGTGTTTGTGAGTTTATGAGTGAACTTACATGGAAGATTATAAAGGCTATTTATATAAGAAGAATCCGTTGATTTCGTCTTTAATTTGCTTGCAGGAAGCAAATAAAGACTTAGTATTTCTTTACGTGCTGCGACTTCTATCCATTGGATGAGAGTTGTGACTGCGTTGACCAACTACGTGTATGGATGCATATTTTCCCAAATATATGTACTAATTGCTTAATTTATTTATTAAGATGCCTTATTTTGACCTTCTCATAACATGAGTACTAAACTTCTAATTGTTTTAAGTTTTTAGCTTGGACGTTGAGATTTAGTGGCCAATCTATATGTTTAAGAAGGAACTGAAGAAATTGGCCTTTGGTGCAATTTTCTAAGGCTGGTTGTGCAGTTGATGGGTGCAGTTTCCCAATTAGTGCTTTTATATATCAAGAAGGAGAGAATTTAATTTGTATTATTAGCCTTCATGACGTGACCAATTCCTTAAGCTCAATCACAAGAGTGAATGTTGATTTGATTTCCTTATAACCTTCTTTTGGGCTACTAGTATTCATAGTTTGATACCAACCACAAACGCAATTATATCAATTCCATTAGATATCTGTCTTACCATTCAACTATCAAGAGGCTACTTAGAAGAAGACAATTAAATCTTGTTATTTTTATTTTATGCATAATTTTATTATTTTGAAAAAACGAGCATGCCATTTTGTATTTAGTTAATTATTAGGAAGATTTGATCTATATTTAGATATTTTGAATCATCTTAAGGATTTTTAGAATATACTAGTAATTTATATTTTAGAATATTATTGTAGATATATGAGTGCCAATTAGGCATCTCAAGAATATTATTTAATATTAATATCATTGATTCAATTTAAGTAGATGTCATCATGTTATTATATTTTTTAATATCCTGAGTCATATTAGGATTACTAAGTTTCCTTATTTAAGGAGAAATTTGCATTCAATTATTTGAGGATGAATGAGGAGTTTTTCCTCAACAAGTATTAACTTATGGTTTGCATTATAAATAGAATAGGGTTGAGTCACAAAAAAGTGACCGATTCTTGTTGAGCCTTTTATAGCTAAAGATCTAGAGACGTATTCCTCTAGAGTTTTAGTTGATTACTTAGTTTGTAAAAGTTTTATCAACCTTTGTGGAGCCTCTGATCTAGAGACAAATTCCTTTAGGGTCTTAGCTAATAAAATCATTAACTTCAGGGTTTATTCAATAAATTCAGTACCATTTAATATCAGAGCCAGATTGGATTAGCATCCACATGTTAAAGGTTAGCAATGTAAACCGTATCAAAGGACCATAAAAAGGCCTCAATCTAGTTAGTTAGTCAGGTTGCAAAACTTTCCTCAACTTTTGTGAAACCTTTTATATTTAAGGATTTAGAGACAAATTCCCTCTAGGACATTAGCTAATCAAATCATTAAGTTACTGGTTTAGTTGTAAAATTCCCTATCATACTACTATGAGTAGATATTTTTCCGGATGACAAACATTGACTGAAGTTGTTTATTGCAGTCAATTTCTACACTAACACGAAGAAAATCCATATCAAAATATTTTTCATCCTGTCCCATCAGCCTGTCTTCGTAAGATATTTGGGTTTTCTGCCAACTCTTCACTGGCTATGATTCCCTGGTGTTGATTTTCAACAAAAATGTCCTTCATATCTGTATCAGGAAGCATTCGTTTGATGCTTCTTGTTTGCACAGGGACGCCTTGCAGATTTGGCGGATCAACAAAATGCATTAATGTGACTGTTCAAGACATCATTGATTTGCTCATTTCCTTCCTGTGTTGCACCATTCCATTATATTTCATATTAAAATTAAATATCTTGCCTTTTAGTTCTGTTTCTTTTGCTTCTATATAAGACTTTGTATTGTTGTTTTTCAAATATACAACTTCGTCTCTCATCGCAAAAAAAAAAAAAAAAATAATAATAATAATAATAATAATAATACGCAACACTATATTTAATTATTCTCAGCCAAAAAAAAATTATTTAGCCAGATTTTCCTTCTCTTATGCATTTGTCCAACTAGGGTGAAACATATTTATCAAAACTCTTCCAAAAAAAAACATTTATCAGGCTTTTAATTAAATGGATGCATGCATTGAACTCTGCCACCCTTTATTAATAGGAACATGATGTGCTTGACTTGATTTTGGAGTAGACCTAAAAAAAAACTCCATTTCTCACGAAACACAATTTTCCTTCCGAAAATAATGCAATCATAATGAAATTTGGTCCCATATCATTGTGATAATGAAAGAAATTATACAGAACGGAAGAAAATATGCTTACATCATGACTTAAGTCTGCCTAAATGGAAGAAAATATATGCATTTTGGTATTGATATATATAGATTTTAAGTAACTTGTATTTAACTGCTTATGGAGAGATTTTTTTTTAATTAGAAACTCTATAAAAAATTAGAAGCTGCACGATTTACATTTGATTTTGAAGTCCATTGTGATATTATTGTTTAGGTTAACTAAGATGATTTTATATACATATAGAAGTAGTTTCGTGTGAAAACAAGTATGACTTTGAGATTTACTTCCAAGTCAAGCATTCCATGTACCTACATAAGATTATTAATTGGGTTGCTGATATAATATATCCAATTGATTAAGTCTATAGACTTGTACTACTTCTAGTCCACAACATAGATCATTTTAACAAATTCATGAAAATAAAAAAAATTAACTGTTAATTCATTTAATATATCATAAATTGAAATGTTTATATTTTTAAATGAGTATTAATTTATGGGATGATACTGAAAAATTAATATTAATTATCCTACAAGTAACTTTTATTTTGGAATCAAATCATTCTTCTAAAATGCACCTATGTGAATTGAGTGGAATATATATATATATATATATATATTTGCTTTTAAAGGTTAGGGACAATATATATGGCCCACCAGACTGACTACAAATGAAATAATGAAATGAAAATGAAAATTTAGTTTAAGATTAAGACTCCATAAAGGGTGTTTCTTCTAATCGCTTATGTATGAAACGAAATAAAATCCTAACAAAGTACAATTATATGTATGAAAATATTATTATTTATAAATTTAATTGATTTTCAAGGGAAAATTTATAATCATGATAGGCTCATACTTCAAAATCTTATTATGTGTTGTTCCTATTTCTATTAATGTCATTAGGTCCCATCTCACACGTCTTCAAGCTTAAATAGAAGCAATTAATTTAATAGATGACATAAAGAGGGAGAAGGGAAGAAGCTTCATTGCATGCATTAACATACATTTTATTTCGTAATGTATTATAAAAATTATTTTTTATTTTTTCCTTACTTTTATTTTTAGAGTAACGTGGGTTATATTTTATGAAAGAAATTATTGAAACTATTTTTAATAATTTTTAAAAATCATTCTTTGTCGTGATGATAGGCATGGTGCTTTTCCCTAGAATATGAGTGTGCCAGTTACATTTTTATACTGAAATTTTATTATTTGATTTACTTGCAAATTCTCTATCAAATGATTATTTCATTAAATACATTTGTATTAAATTATACAATCAATGCCTTGAATTAGATAGCTACAAGCTTATAAAATTATACATGGATGTTATTGATTGCATTAACCACGTGTAATGACATTGACGCGGAGAACACAAGAACAAATACGTCTTTCATCACTTTAGATTTCAAACATGCAGATTATAGGGAATCATTTTATAGTTGGTAGAATTTCTTTATCCATAAAACCGTGAATGTGCAGTAACGAATAAAGGAATAACTCTCATAAAAAAACAGAAGGAAAAAAAGGGAAATGCATAATTGAAGCAACAATGTATCCATGAAAGCTTCTATTCAATAACGTTTTTTTCGGGGTACGACTTTATTTACTTGATTTGGAATTGGAGAAGAATAACCAATGTGTGCCAATTACGGGATGCACAAGGCTTGCAATTTTAATCTAATAAGTATGGGAAAACCTCCCTTCCTTCTCTTCCTCTTCTTCGTTCATTGATTTATCATCACCTTAGTTTCGATTGATAAAAACATCATTGCCGACAAATTTGCACTTCTTTCCCTTAAATTTTTTATCACCTCATATCCATATGATTTGTTTGGTTAATTGGCCTATCTCTTCTTCTCCATGTAATTGGGTTGGTATCACATGCAATACTCATCATGCAAGAGTCCATTCATTGAATCTTAGAGACATGAGAAAAAAGGGTACAATATCTCAACAACTGGAAAATCTTCCATTCTTTGTTAAACTTAAACTCAAGACAATAATTTTTATGGTCAAATTCTAAAAGAGGTAGTTCAATTGCATAGATTGTATAACACCTTGGTGTAGAGTACATTTAAGAGCAAGAGAGATAATTACTAGTCAACTTTAATGTTTTTCAAACTCTAAAATTAGTGCATCAAGTGAAATTTTAAAACTTGGTTTTAATTTTAAGTTACTGTTCATTTGGTAACCCTTGAAATTTTGACAAAGTTTATAAAATCATAGCTAAGTTTATAAAATCGATATCAAGTAGTTCAAGTCTCCATTTGAAACTCTTATGCTCCTTTACAGAGTAAAAATACTTGCTAGACCTTATTCATGCTTAATTAATATAGAAAATTACGGGAAGATTCATTGTTCATATGGTTGTTTCTGGATTTTCCAGAGTTTATATCAAATTTGAAAATTCATATCTTTCATCATACACATCCAAATTTAGCAACCTAGAATTTGTTTTAATCAAGAATAAAAAAATCAAACCGAACCAGCCAATGAACCGGTCCATGATCCAGCCCGAATAAGTGTTAGACTAAGGAGCGGGTTGACCCAGATTAACTCAACTTCAACCCAGTAAAAACCTAGTTGATCGAATCATATATTTTTTTTAAGAAAATTATAGGCTTCCTTTGCCTTTTTTTTTTTTGAAAAAAAAAATTTATATGTTTCCTTTACTTTTTTTTTTTTGAAAAATTACGTTAGGGTCCCACACGAAAAAATTAATATTAGAAAGGTCTCAAAAGGTTTTTAATAACAAGTAAAAGAGTACCATTGTTAAGTGAATGAGTTATCAGTAGCCTTTGAGACCTTTCTGATATTAATTTTCTTGTGTGGGACCTTAATGCAATTTCTTTTTTTTTTGTTTACTGTTTTTATTAATATTTAGTGACAAAGGAAAGAGCTAGATGGTATTTCTTCCTTTCCTTTTTTTTTTACTACAAACATAATTTTTTTATGATTGATTCTTAGCGTTTTATGGCTGATGAATGAATTTTAATAACATTTTTTTTATTATGAATGATTATTAATTACAGTAACTAAAAAATTTTAATTAATAAAGATGAATATTTTGAAATTAAACATTATTAAAAGTATTATATTTTAATATTGTCAATTAAATATCATTATTTTAATATGGCCGATCTGACCCTGATCTGACCCATTAACCCTTGACCCACTGACTTGACCGCTTCAATGCCCGGTCCAGTTTTTTGAACATTGGTTTTAATCCTTGAAATGTGTACTTTAAAGCAAGAAAGTTTCATAAACTTTGGATATCATTTGCCCTGTTATATCCGTATCCCAACTGTAGGGTTTATTAAAGGTGCTTAATCTTTTTTACCACATGGTAACATGTAATTTTCAAGGTATTCATGCATATAACTTGTCTTATGCTTACTTTTTTTTTTCCACCCAGTGCATATAAATTTACATCATGATCCAAGTATTCCATACACGATAAAGAATAAACTACTAGTTCAGACAAGCATATAAACTTTCTTCAATACAACATGTACAATAACTTGATAACATGTTCCAAGCATTAAGATTCACCTTCCTTGATCTTGCCTTTGGATGAACTTTGGCATATAATGTTGTATTTTGAGAAAAGTGAGATTTTATAGAAATCTTATTAGCAAAGGTTAGTAACTAAAACGTTAATATGCATTATTATCATTATACAATATTAATCTAGCCATGAAGTGGGAACATACCTTACTAACATAGCATACAATCACAAATAACAATAATTATAATATCAATGTAAACGGTAGTAATTTTACTACCTTTTGCTTGGCTCTCCTTATGCTTTGCCTCTTCTTCCTTCCTTGACTTTGTATGCTCTTGGCAATAATTATCAATGCCTAGATACAATTATCATGCAATACACATTATAATCTACTGAATCATCATATGAAATTGTATAGGTGTCACATATAATAATTGTCATGTAAGAGTCTGTCACACCCGTTCTTTACTTCTGTCCATTCTAAATCCTCTTAACTCATAGATGCAGTTAATCTAGGAAAAAGTCCTGCCTTCTATAAAATACACTTTTATCTAATTAATTTAAAATGGGATTTTCCGAAAATTTTAAACTTTTAAAACAACTTTTATATAAAGTTGTTTTTCTAAAAGATCCACTGGGCCAAGTTTCAATCATGGGACCTATGGGTATGAGCCCACCACGCTTCTACTACGCAATTTCCTTCGGTCTCATATTATTATGTACATAACTTGTAAAAGCATATATACATAACTATTTAAGCCATCTAGGCTTATATCCCAACCTTAACTACAAATTAAAACCAAAATTTTATGTAAAATGGATTCTTCCACCTTATTCATTATCATTCACTCTCACCTTCTATGTGCTTTAATCACCACTTCCGACCTCTTGAGTTACCCACTTTAGCTGTATTTTGTGGAAAGGGAGGATGAAATTCAAAAATCTCCGAAGAAATCATAGTTTATCAAATAATCATATATATAATTCATATTCATGCAAAAACAAACCACATGTTTATACGGCATTAAAACATATCATGAAATTCCAACTTTTCATACATACAGCAATAATTCATATCACATGACTCGGGAGAACTATTTCATAGGACTTCCTCACACCAAGCAAGAACTATAACACCCTTTCACAAGTGGCTTGGGGGAACTATCTCGTAGGACTTCTTCACACCAAGCATGTATTTTAATATCTCTTCATATGTGACTCGGGAGAACTAACCTGAAGGACTTCCGCATACCAAACAAGTACAACACAATCATGATCACCATCATAACACTCATAACAATTATGGCATAAACAAACATGTAGAATTAAATACATAAAAATAAGATGAAAATGATTTACATCTGTCTCTCTTCGTTTACTATTATCTTTTTTAGTATTCCCTTTTCTAGACCTCTTCAGGGTGCTCAAACAAATGTCAAATCATAAAGATATACACATATAATATTACGTTAATTATACATTTCTCGAGATTTATTCGACTCATCTTTCTCTCCTAATCCCATTTCTACCCATTTATATTATTTAACTCTCTTGACATTTGAATTTTTCAATAACTTTGAAAAATCATATTTTATTCCATACAATTCCAAATGCCATGGTTCAAACTTCTATTTGAAGCTCTCATTATTCTCTTTCAAGGAAAATTACAATTTGCAAATATAGTTAACACATATTCTTAAATGAGTACTCAATAGTTGTTGCTTGTTCAGCAACTTTTCATATTTTCCAACTTGTCTATCATAACCAACAGTGGCAATATTATCCTTAATCTTTGACTCAATTAATCAATCAAACTCACTGACCACTGTAGGTTATTTAATCACTTGAAGTACCTATTCCTTCATCCAATCACAACAAACCAATTTCTTATTCAATAATTGTTTGTTTTCCTTTTAATTATTGACTTCAGCATGCTACTTAATATGCCTAATCTTCTACCAAACAATAAAAGTGTAACCTTGAACCCTTCAATCCTTAAGCCAATAATAAATTCTCAATTCCAATTAATAGAGCATATGTACATATATATACATGCATACACGCTCATGCACATAGGGAAGACACTTTGAGCCACTATTTTACCCAAAACAGCAGCAAGCTTGTATGTTCCACTCTCATAAACCATTTCAAAATTCAACTTATGGTCCCAAAGATCATAACCATTTCCAAACCATTTAATCTCTAACCCCAACTTCCTATTTTCAAATTCTTACCATTTAAGAATAAAACCTTAGCTCATAATCTCCATTCCAGTCTTCAGAATACTTATATACACATTCACAGACCCACACACACACACACACATAGACCCACACACACAGAGGAGTAGATCCAGCACTTGAAATCACTAGACACCACAAGCTTGTTCTCAACTCCATTCCCAACGCATTAATCAATATATATTTAGCTTATTGCCCTTTCCAATCTCCAGGATACTTATATATGTGTATATAAACACATTCACAGACCCACTCGCATACACATACATATATGTGTGTACGTATATATTTCCTTCAATTCATAAGAGCTTTCCGCGATGCTCAGCTTTTAACGAAAATAGAGAGGATTTACTCATAACCAGCAATTGTGTCTTCAATCCAACAAACTCAGTAGCAAAATTCACATCATACAAACAACAAAGTCAAAGGAACCGAAGCCAAGACACGGACACGCAAGCTCACTTATTACCTCTAAAACACCAGCATTCATCATTATTAAGACAAGAATCACAGCTTAGAAAATCAATTCCTCGTATAACCAGAGAATCTGACTCGGTGAAGCCAGACCCATTTCCTTAGACTCATTTAATCAACGAATTCATCACATGTAAAGCAGTATCTAGCTTAAGTAAACACGGATTTGAACATCCATTAAGCAAATCAATGAGATTCCTCCGTTTACCTCTGATTTCTCAACTGTTTAAAGCTCAAATCCCACCCCAAAAATGGATGCAAAGATGAAGAAGAGAGAACAGTGCTCACCTGGCCGAGATTCTTCGATTGCACGTGTTTTCCAGCCACTTCTCCGGCGACCTCCATGGCGTCAATGACAGACTCTCCCTCTCTCACTGTCTCTTGCTCTCTCGGTCGTGTGGCTGAGTGAAGAAGACAGAATGAATGAGAAAAGGAGCTGAGGGACTGAGCTGTGGGCTTGGAGAAGAGGGTTTAAAATCTGAGCCACGTGTGTCGCATGTTGGAACCATTGAGACACGTATTATTTTTTTTATATATATTCCAAAATTGCAATAAGAGATTCCAACAATTACCTTTTTACCCAAATTTGACCCTCAATAAAAAACTCCTCTAATATATATATTTGTGAACAATTTACTTATTCTTTAAATACTTGTGACTTAAAATTTATTTATATTTATACAAATTTTTGTAATTGACTTCTCAAAATCTCAATTACACTTTATAACTCGTTAATTAAATTTTGGGATGTTACAGAGTTTATTCATTGAATTTTAGTGGCATGAAATTTAAGGGCTCCATGTCCCTAAAACTAGGAAATTTCTCATTTCTTGTTGAACTTGACCTTAGTGACAATAATTTTCACGGTCAAATTTCAAAAGAGTTAGTTCGATTGGGTAGATTGAAACTATTCAACTTGAGTTACAATGGATTTAATGGACAAGTTCCAACATGGACTCATGGGAGATTTATTTACACTTGAGTACTTAAATCTTCGAAATGACAATTTTAGTGGATTTATTCCTCTATCACTATTCAATCTATCAAGGTTGGAGGCTTTAGATTTTTTTTATAATTTCTTTAAGGGTACTTGAGGTGCGTAAACTTAAGCAATTGACAATTTTAGAACTCAATGGAAACAAACTTTCAGGAATTATTCCTCAAACCATTTCCAACTTGGCTTTTCTGGAGATATTGACTTTCTCTGATAATAGTTTGTTAGGTATGTTTTATATTATTTTCAATACTTGCAGTTTTTTTTTCTCCCTAAACTAGTGTATTTGGTTATGAAGATCTTATCCTTAAGGAATAGGGTTTGTCATAGATTGTTTTATATTTATTTATTTATTTATATGAATTTTCTTAATTTTTGACAGAACTTTTCTATTCTTTTGTGAAGTTATATTATTCGTTCAATGTAAAGGCTCATCATTTCGCTCTTTAAGAATTAATTTGTTATTATATTTTAAAAAAGTTTGTGTAGTTATCGAAAATTGTTTTATGGGAGTCTCCTGACAAACAACTATATGTTTTCACAGAAATGATAAAAAAGAAGGGTTATACAATTTTTAAAATAATAATTGTTGCATTTTATCATTAGAATATATTTGAGTTATTTTTAAGAAACTTTACAGGCCTCTTTATATGTTTTTTTAAAAGAATAAAAATTTATTCCATGCACATAATAAATTGTCATTACGTTTCACAGAGTTGTCAACGTGATACGAAAAGTTGTCAACTAATTCAACAAAGCAACAAAGACAACTAAATGGAAAAGTTGTCAATAGCATAAGAACACTTATCGTTCCCTTTGAAAAAGTTTTCAATACGCAAGAAAAGTTTATTATCCATTGCGAGTGAAAACAACATAGGCGCCAGAATGGAAATGTTGTCAAAAGCATAAAATGAGTTATTATTACGTTTGACAGGATTGTCAATACGTTACGAAAAGTTGTCAACCAACTCAATGGAGCAATAAAGGCACCCGAGTGAAAGAGTTGTCAATAGCAAAAGAAATTTTATCTCTCTTTGAAAAAGTTGTCAAAAGGCAAGAAAGCTTTATTTTTCAAAACTCAATAAAATAACATAGGTATCATAATGGAGATGTGCTCAAAAAGATAAAATAAATTGTCATCACTTTTGACAGAGTTTTTAATAGGCTACTAAAGTTGTGAACCAACTCAATAGACTAACAGAGGCATCCAAGTCAAAAAGTTATCAAAATCATTATATCACTTGACATTCCCTTTAAAAGAGTTATCAATAAACTATGAAATTTTGTTTTCTAGAACTCAATTCATGGAACAAAATAGGCACCCTAATGGAGATATGCTCAAAAGGATAAAATAAGTTGTCATTACGTTTAACGGATTTGTGAATACACTACAAAAAGTTGTAAACCAACTTAACAGAGCAACAGAAGCACTTAAGTGGAAGAGTTGTTAATAGGGGGAATCATTATAGGGTCCCATGTAAAAGAATTAATATCAAAAAGGTCCCAATGACAACTCAAGCAAATACCACTTACAATTTAAGTAGCTACCATTAACAATATCTTAGGACATTTTTTATATTAGTTCTCTTACATTGGACCCTATAGTAATTTCCCCCTGTTAACAACATAAGAAATCTTGTCAGCTCCTTTGGAAAAAATTGTCAACATGCTAGAAACTTTTGCTTATTAGAACCCAATAGAACAACATAGACATCCTAATGAAAATGTGCTTAGGAACAAAAAAAAATAAGTTGTCATTACATTTGACATAATTGTCAGAACACTACAAAAAGTTGTAAACGAACTTAACAAAGTAATAGAGATACCCGAGTATAAAAGTTGTCAAAATAATTACATCACTTGTCATTTCCTTTAAAATAGTTGTTCAATAAACTATGCGGATGTATAATCCTAATGTTTGTTTTTTTAACATTTTTGAAGGGCAGTTCTATCTTTTGGCTCAAATTATGAAATCCCCATTTACTAGCTGCTACCTATCAGTCATTTCCTTTATTCATTGTAGCAAATGGGATTCTAGAATTTTAAGGGTTACTTTTCAAGGTTTTCCCCTAGTTTATTCTTTTTCCAGAATGAAAAACAATTCGTCATCCAAGCTTTGTCATACTGTAGGAAAATGGAATATTGTTATAATATTAGTTCAAACGGCCATGGATCTAAAGGCTCATCATTAGCCTTTTAAAATACATGTTTATTATTATGTTATTAAATGGTTTTTGAAGTTTTTTTTGTTTTTTTTAATCAAAATGAGCAAGTCTTTACAACCAACATGTCTAGAACGTTTAATTTTAATTTGTACAATATAGATTAATTATCAATTTTATTATTTATTTTTAATTTATATTGAATTAGGTATCATCTAGCTTCTTGATATTATTTCTTAGTAGGATTGAACATCATGATCTTATTTATGGTGCCTATATAACCTTGTGAAGACTAAGATATTGGATGCATTGTAAATAATATTAGCATGCTGGAAGCAATAGAAAAACAACATAAGAGTGCTAGATACAACTTGAAAATAGCATTATGATGTTGTGCTGATAACGTGTTATGAAACAAAAGATTACACAAGAGATTGGGATAGAGAGATAAAGGAGATGAGAGAAAGTTGAAGGAGAGAATAAAGAGGGGCTCTCTTTCATTTCATTGTATATCCTAAAATGTGTATACAACACATCTATTTATAGGGAACCAACATTGGATACTAATCTAAAGAGTTACAAATTACAAGGAGAATAAAGCAACATAATTGTACAATTAGATGTTACATGGAATAAATGTTAGAAACTCTTCAATGGGATGTTACAAGGTATAATGCCATTCAATATAGGAAGGAAGGTGAAAAGTCTTTCTTGAATGATATAGACATCCATTTACTATAATTTCATAACAGAGATAATGTTTTGATGATGATAAACATGTTTTTGCAGGGATTATGAACTGTTTTTCATAACACTTTCAAAGGAACTCAAGTTTTGATGGAAGTGTCGTGAATATTCAAAGTGTTGAATGTTACTACTCGAGAAAAGACAGTTTTAAACTCAACCCTTTCAAAAACACTCGAGTATTGGTAAAAGTATTGACAACACTCGAGAATTGATGGCTAAATCAGTTTTTAAAATTCAACACTTTTTGATGGAACCCAAGTTCTCATAAAAATATTGTCAATACACGAGTAGTACACAATAATACTTGAGTATTGAGCTGCTAAAATCATATTTGAACCTTAATACTTTCATAAGGAACTTGAGTATTCATAAGAGTATTGATACTACTCAAGTATTGTGAAACAATACTTTAGTATCGAGCTTAAAACATTCTCTCTAACCTTTATACTCCAAAGGACATTCGAGGATCAAAGGAAGTGCTTGCTCTAACTCTCAAAACTTGAGTATGGGTTCACATAATTCAAGTAGCGGGAGTCAAGCAAGGAATTACCTTTAGAAGAATTAATTAAAACTCGAGTTTTTATTTCTAATACTTGAGCAATGACAACACTTTTATACATACTCGAGAATCATTGAAAATATTATTAACAAATTGCTTCACAAACATTCGAGTATTACTGGCAGAACTCAAGTATTGTCAACACTCTCTAGTTTTCGTCTTCAACACCCAAGTATCAACAAAATTGTTTCTATATTTCATAACAATACTTCTCTAAAAACTTAAGTATATCTTAAAAGTATTATGAGGACTTGAGTATCATCAATATAACTCGAGTACTTCAACATAACAATGAGAAAAGGCTGAGTTACTTTGACAATAACACTCGAATATTAAACAATCATACTCGAGCACTCCTTTTACTGATATTGTCTCAAATTGTCAAAAACCCATCGTTATTAACAACCTTTCCTCCTTTATGCTTCATATATTTGAATTCATTCTACACACATAAATGCTCACTTTTCCCACTTAACAACAAGGAATTGGTCGTCTAATTGCTTCATCAGAATACACTCAATGGACAAAAACTCAGGACACGGCCATACCATGTGTCAGAAATATTTAATGCACAACGTTGAACAATGAAGCTGAGAGTAATGGGAACAAAGCTCTTCCTAACGGACATTTATTACTGATCAACTATAAATTGAAGAGCATTCAAGATGAGAAGATAGAGAACGCACCTATTGAGAAATTGCATTGATAAGTGAATATTTTGTAATCAAATAGATATAGATTTTAGATATATTAGATCATATTTGTTGATATTTTATATCTATTTGATTTATTTTATATGATTCTCTCATAAATTTGGATGCTAAAATAAAAAAAAGTAATCTTTCTATCAAATATATTTATATATATTTTATTTTGTAGATATTATGAGATAAGGAGAAAGATTTTCGGAGATGGGGCAAGAATCATAATATTAGCCAAAATCTAAGTATCAGCCAAGGTATTAAAAACCGGACCGGCTCCTGAACCGGTTAAGGTAGTGGGTCAAGGGTTAGTGGGTCAGATCGGGGTCAACCCGTGGGTCAAACCGGTCATAACAAAATAGTATAATTTAATAAAAACAATACCCATATTTGATTATGAACAAGTTAATATCATAATATTTAAATCAAAATGAAACTAAATACATAATGTTTTGATGCATACATGTCTCACACAACTGTTTAATTGTAACAATAATAAAATACAATATTGAGAATATATATTTATTCTTATAATCCTTCAAAAATTGCAAAATAACAAAATAATGAGACATTAAAACAAAATCAATAATAGTTAGTGGTAGTTTGATTTA